>CAUYLG010008421.1:0-30403 GCA_963573385.1 Cacajao melanocephalus | reverse complement strand
GAAGAGGCTTTCTCAGAGCAGCGGCTGCTCACTGACCTGCACAGAAGTGTGTCAAAGTGTTGACCACAGCTATAGTGGCACCCACACACACAGAGTTACGGTCACTCTTAGGTAAATACAGATTTCAGTACTGAAACTGATTCTGGTGAATACACGAACCAAGACCTATTCAAATATCTGAACTTTTGTGTACTATAAAACAACCTTCTCTCGTTGTGAATTTGTTGAAATACTCACTTCTTCACATCTTCGGCAAATTTTCCTAAATGTCACCTAACAACCTACGCTTTTCGAATATATTTAAGCTTATTGCTTTGTTATTTTCTGTATATTATAATGGTCATTTTTATCTCAGCAGAAGGATAATGTTTTTTAATTGTTATATGATTTTTAACCTTTATTAAGACAGAAACTTCACAAAAGAGGCCTCCTCATGATCCTTATTAAGTTTAATAAATTTTTGTAAAGTATCCAGTGCAGCAACACATGATCTTAAATCTCACTGAGAAGTGTAGGAGTTAGTTTGAAAGTTTCCAATGCTTCACTTTTATTTGTTGTTTTTGTTTTAGATCAGGGGTCCCATGTGCAGGTTAATTAGAAGGGTATATAGCCTGATGCTGAGCTCTGGGCTCCTGTCCATCCCATCGCCCAGAGAGTGGACGCAGTACCCAACTGGAAGGTGTTCAGTCCTTCTCCCTCCTAGGGACCCCAGTGTCTGTTGTTCCCAGGTTCTTGCTTATAAGTGGGAGCTAGACACTGGGCACAGTAAGTGTCACTGCGTGAATGCCTTGCCCGGTCACACGCTCATTAGCTAGTTTCTCAAGGCTCTGGGACACTTGGAGAGGTTTGTGCAATTTGGAGAGCAGGATATAAATTCATTTCTGGCGTCAACAGTCTTGCCATTTCCTTTTTTCTCCTGGCATAGCCATGACTGGATGGGCATTTCAGGCCAGCTTTCATGAGGCTGGGCGAGACTCATTCAGGGTCCCCCAGGATCCGCCTCTGCCATTTCTCCGAGGTCACCTGCTGGTTTTGCATCATCAGCAGTCCATGGGCAGGTGTCATCTGCAGTAAACTACAGTTTGGCTCAGGAAGCTAAAGTGAGAGATGGGTGCCCTCAGGGTACCCCATTTACCATGACTTGCTCATGAAGCCTGGGCTCCAGGCAGCCTTAAGGAGGCGCTGCCAACACGCACAGTGTCACAGTGGGGTGTGCGCTGTCCGCTCTTAAAAAATTACAATAGAGGATTTTCTCATACTCTTAGTACATATTCGCATTTGTAACTTATTTGGGATTATTTTTGTTAATGAGAATCCCCAAAATTGTATAAGCTCCAGTCACCACAGAGCCTAGCTTTGGCTGATGCATGGAGAGTGAGTTGCCAGGTTGGCCTGCATATAAAACATTGGTTATGCTTAACTTCTTTTTCATTCTTAGAAAACAGAATGAATAGAAGTTTTCTCCGTCCCCTATATGGGTGATTTTGTACACCCTATTTTGGAGGACAGTGACGTGAATTTCGGGATTTTACTGCCCTTGGTAGGGGAAGAAGTTCTACGTAAACCTTGGTCACCACAGGCGGCCAGCCAGCTCTCAACCCGGGAGCAAGATAACAACCCCTGCTACAGTAAACACCTGCAAATGCGACGCCATGGACAGGTGTCTCGGTGCACCTGCCTGTTTTGAGGGGGCGCAAAAAGACACAGATGTTCTGTCCTGTAGAGGTTTGCAGCTGACTAGGAAGATGAAACACCAGGTGGAGGCACCAGGAGGCCATCGCAGTGAAGGCCACCTCGAGTGCTCTGGCGTTGAGAGCCGGGGCCTCTGGGGCTTCAGGGAAGGCAGAACACGGTGGTAGGCACTTTGGGTGGTCTTTGAAGAAATGCTTGAATAGTTTAGGAAACAAAAAAAAGAAGGGATACAAGATGGGAGAAGAAATCATGAAAGCCTGGAATACTAGTCCGAGATGGGAAAAGGCCGCCCCCTGGAAAGGCTGAGCAGAGAAGGCGAAGGTGAAGGTCCCATCGCAGGGCTTGACCTTGCCCAACAGGAAGCTGGGTGTCCTTTCAGTGGGTGTAGACTGTCAGGTAATGTTTCAGGAAGATCTGTCTCCTGGAGGTGTGCAGGGTGCTGCGGGGGAAAGTGACAAGTTAGGAGCAGTTCTAGTGACATCTATGAGGAGGATAGGAGTGAGGGTCAGGGAGACCACAAAGAAGCAGCAAGATGTGTCCCTACCCCCCAACCCCAGCCAAGCCTGAACTGTGTACAGTCCGGCTCTTTTCAGAAAATGTGTGCAAAGCCCTTGAAGATACCAGTAAAAAGTCCCCGATCTTATAGTAACTGCTGATTCAAATTAATCAATGAATCCCTTAAACATTGTGTTTCTTTAAAGTATGTTTTTCCTCCTCGTGGACACAGCTGACTTGGTGACTGAGTGCCTGGGCCCTTTCAAGTCGGTTTCCTTAATCAAACCAAACAGATAAGTGGGGAGGAGCGGGGGGTGAAGGGAGCAGCCCCAGACCAGGGCCTCCTGCTGTTCCAGCACAGACACCCCTGCCCCTGCCCCAAGAGAGATCAAAGACAGCCTTGCTCTCCTGCACGCTCTCCACAGGGGAGAAAAAACGCCTAATGGAATTAAAAATACCCTGCAATTTGGTGTGATCTGAAGCTGCGACATTTTGTTACCAAGGATTAGGCTTATGGAGAGCAGTTGACTCAGCACCAATTTAGAAGATTCCTGAATGTTGAACCTTCTCTGTAGAGAACTCACTCTCTGGTGTCTGCTGAAATATTTTCTCAGATCTGCTCACTTCCGTGTGTAGAAACCGTTTCAAAGGTGGAAGACCTGGCATTTCCTTTCCACATCAAATGCCATTGGCCCAGGGCTGAAATATTTCACTCAACAGCAGTGTGATCCCATTTGATCAATGAAAAGGATAGAAAAAAGGAAATAAATATGAAAAATGCATATTTATTGCCAGTCTTATGTGTCAGATTGTGTGTTAGATGGCTCGATCACACTTATTCATTCCATAAACTATTTCTTGAGCCTTAGCTCAGACTGTGCCAGCCATGGTGGGCCTGTGGGGAGCCCAGCTGGGTAGGATTCCCACCTTGGCAGAGCCCACAGTTCACCATCCAGGAGATAGATGTTGATCCAGGGACCACAGAAAAATGTCAGCAGCTACAACTGGGCAAGTGCTAAGGGAAAGGGACTTACCTCATCCCTGAGAACCTATAATAGGAGGAGGATTCAACAATTCTCAGGAGGTAGGAAAAAAAAATGCTTCTCCTGGGTAGAAGACAGAGGAGGGAGTTTGGGAAGAGTCCAGTGGGGAGGAAGCTCAGGGGGTTCTTTATGAGAGTGGGCAGGGCCCGTGAGATGGGAGCTGGGACTCGGGAGAGGCAGACCACAGGGTTTGATTGTGTCTGTCTCACTAAGGGTTTTGGTCTTTATCTTAAGAGCACTGGGAGGCACTAAATTATCTTGAGAAGGATGCTGACATGAGTGAGATGTGCTTTGAAACTATTACCCTAACAAAACCAACGTAAGAAGACCAAGAGTGGAAGCAGTGAGGCCAGGAGACGGCCGCATGGAGGAAGATGAGGCCTGCTTCACACCCGGTGAGGGCAGGGAGGGACAGAAGCCCACGACCCAGAACTATTGGCTGCTGGGGAGATTAGCAACAAGTGTGGGAGTGGATCAGATGTGGGAGTGAGGGGAGGGTGAAGGAACGGATCATTCCCAGGTGACGGCTTGCACGACATTCCCTTTATAGCACCATGTTTAATCCTCCCCTCAACCTGTTCTCTGAGCCTTGCTGAGCACAGGACGAAACAGTGAGGCAGGCTATGCTCCCCGACTGCCTCCCAGCTCCCTAGGGGCTCCTCTGTGTCTCTCCTCTAAGTCACACTGGCCCTCAGGACCCCCAGAACCCCCTTGAAATACACAGATGAGTGCTCAGGGAGGCTAAGCTGCAGGACCTGAGCCTTGCATGTGGCTCTGTGGCTCAGCGACCTCCAAACTGATACTCATCGTGGATCATCTATACTGATCCCAGCTGAAGTCAAGTATATTTATAACCATAATTTCAGAATGTAATACAATATATAATCTGGTAAAATATGACTGTGGAAGGGGGTTATTTCTTAAAAATAAAACAAAAAACCATGCTGTTTTGGGAAGAAGTGATAAAGGTAAGTGACCTAACAGACCACTAACAAATTGAGTGGAGGTGAGAGAACTGGAAAAGCTGGAGAAGGACTCTGTGCTCAGCCCGGGTTGTGGGGAGTGGAAATAATCATGTAATAGAATCTACTGCAAACAGTCTACTTGGGGTCTGCTCCTTCCCAGCCCCTCTGGATCACACCATACTTTCCCAAGTCCATTGGGTCTTGCTTTGTGCTTTCTGTTTGTTTCACATGATCCCCGTGGAAGTACCACAGAATCTGATAGTGCAGACTTGTCCTTGTTACTCTTCTAGATGTGGAATTCACATCTGAAATAGCACTCTTCGATTTTGATTGATTGAGTAGAGGGAATCTATAGATTCATGGCCCAAATTATAACAAGACAATTTAGGAAGCCATCTGTCTTGGTTAGTAAGCAGTTAATATTAGAAATTGATTGATTCTGGAAGCCTTTCATGTAAACATGTTTAAAGCTAAATCTATGATCACGCATTCATCCAACAAGCTTTTCATGAACGGCCAAGGTTTTTCCATTGAGTTTGGGTCTGCTGATTAGAGTTTTGTGGGTTTTCTTGCATCCTTAAAACCTTTAGAAGATATCCTACTCTTCAACTCGGCAGTTCTAGTTCTAAATTTTCATCTCATTGTGCTCTTACCTAATAATTTCCATAAGGTTTTACCCGGCACAAGAATCAGTGTTCCACTGGGAGGCCATCCCTGCACCCCACCTCATCCTAGTATCCTGAGCATCCCCTGGATGGCTCTCTCCTCCTCTGGCCCTGCGTTGTGAGCTTGCTAGTCTCCTCCTCAGTCAGACAGTGAGCTCCTAGCCCACAGGCATGACGTTTCATGCTGTTCCCAGCCTATCATTCAACTGCTTTCATACTGCAAGTGCTCATTACATGTTTAAGTAATGAATGACCCCTGCCATTCATAGCTGTTACTATGAATAACTACTGTTATGAATATCACAATAATGACTTGGGATGAGAGTCCAGCAGCCTGGAGTTCCCTGCGTGTTCTGTTCTACAGTCAGAAAGGATGATCCACGTTTTACCTGCCGGTGCCGTCCAGTAGAAATTCCTGCAGCGATGCAGACTTTCTTTACCCACTCTCTCCAACGCAGTAGCTGACAGCTGCACTCGGCTACGGAGCACTTGAGATGTGGCTAGTGCCACTGAGGAATTCAGTTTAATTTTACCTAACTGTATTGAATTGAAACTTAAAGAGTCACACGTGAGTAGTGGCCACAGTCTTGGGCAGAAGGATCTAGACTAATTGTCTTGTTTTCCAAATGGGAAAACTGGATCCCAGGCAGTTAGATGATTGGTTTAGTTTTACAATGAAGTAGTCAGAGACCATCCAACACCCCATTAATGACATCATGAGGATCTGTGAGTTGGTTAGTTACTTGGGTTAATTTGTACTCTACAAGGAAAGATACAAAGTATTTATGCTTCTTTCAATACTTTTGAAGAAAAGAATGAGGCGATTGTAAGATTCTTTGCTCTTTCTAAACTTTATTCTGGCTTAGAAATGGCCTTTCAGAGTGCTCTGAGTTCCTGTTTTAGAATTGGACATCAGAGATTTTAAATGTGATCCATATTGTCTGGATTTCATTAAATAGAAAGTCAAGACCTTGTTAAAATAAGTTTGGAAATCACAAAGTTGCCAAATCTGAGGAGGGCTGTGCGGTTTGAAGGAAATCTTTCATGCTTTCATCGTGTGTTCAGACTGGAGACTCAAACCCCATAATCCAGCAAGATCTCCTGAAGAATGAACAATATCAGATGCACACACAGTCCTCCAGACATTTCAGGCTAAGCTATAAAGTGGCAGAAGAACTAAAAATCTTGGAGTCCCCTTTTAAACAAAGAGAAAAACCCTGAAAGCAAAGTGGAAAGGAAAAGCATTCATTGGAAATCAAAATTCGGATGTGGAATTGAGAGGAAAATGTTCACGCCACAGTTTCCCTTCACGTCCTTATCATTCTTTTAAGAGCAAAAGCAAGAAGGACAAATGCAGACAAAATGTGTGAGGAGATGCAGCAAGGACGCCCAGGGTGGCTTCGTAGTTTCACCTTCAACTTGAATGGAGAGCACTCTGTGTGTGCGCGTGTGTATGTGCAGATACACATCCGTACTGGCTTTGAGTGTAGCACCCTCAGTTAAAATAGCCCATTTCTCATCACGAAGTTACGCTGACACCAGGAGAGCCTTGGAGAGATGGTATTAAAAGGCTGAGAACCCGGCAGACCCCAGCGCTCCGAGGAGGTGCGCCTTTCCTTGTAAAGTCGGCCCATAGCTGCTGTCAACATACCTGGGACACCAATTTAAAAAGGAAAAAGGAAGTGGTCAAAGTCATGCTTTTTGCAGACTTCAAAGGTGACCCCTCCCTCCCCTTCTTTACATTTTACTGTCTGGGAGCTGACGGGTCTGCAGCTGCCGGCAGAGGCTGTTCTGAGCGTCAAACCTGCCTCCTCACGGCCCATAAAACTGCAGCGGGAACCCGAGCAGGTGTGGGCGGGGCGGGCGGGACGCCCTTCAGGGTCTCCCTGACACCCCATGCTGTGCGGGTGGGGGAGGGGGGCTTGCGGGGCTTCCCTGTGGGGTCTTCTCTTTCCATAGCCAGGGCGTTGGGGTAGCTGCCCACCCAGGTGCGGAGGGAGCTGAGGCCTCTGCAGCACAAACCCAAGACTGGGGTCCCCAAAGGAGGACCGCGGAGAAGCCAAATGAGCTCAGACGCTTGGTCATCCACGTTTCTGGTGTTTTGTTGTTTGCTTGATAAGCCAGGAACAGCAGCAAGTACTAGAACAAAACACTTCTACAATCGACAAGTCCCAGTTCTTTTCCTCCTCCAACTGGGAGAAACAAATACAAATCAGACGTGTTTACAGTGATGTCAGATCTACTGGAATTTAATAGTAAGAACGTGATACATTTGCCCTTTTTCTTTTCTTCTCGCGATAGAACAAATCAATAATTATAGAATGCCTAGTAGTTGATCGTAATGAAAAGTTGCAAATCACAGCTCATTATGGCTTCTTGTTTTGTGCCAATATTTTAGAAGGGAGAAAAACAGAAAATCAATTTACTTTAAAGCAGCCTTAAAAATTTTTTTTTGTTTGTTTTATTACACTCATTGAGAAATACACACACTCCTTTAAAGAAATGGAAAAGCAAGCGGAAGTGGCCTTTTTGCAACAGACAGAAAGAGGGGAGAGGGAGAGGGCCGTGCTGGTCTGGAGAGCAAGTGGATCAGGCCTGCAGCATTTATGAAGCCTCAGTGTGTGCCCAGGACTCGGTGCTTCACCACACTGGGGGCGGGAGGGCAGGTAGGAATGAGAGCAGTGAAGGAAAAACACATGAAGGGAAATTAAAAGTCCTGTTTTGTTTTGTTTTCCCTCAAGGTTATTACTTTGTAATGGAGATGCTCAACAAATAAACACAAAACAGACTGAAATGCACTTTAAAAATCAGCAGCCAATAATTTATTGTATACCCTTCAGTTATCTTCACTCTTTACTATTGTGTTTGCGTGATACATTATGCTGCTTATCAAGATCATAATTTCAGTAATTGTTGCTATTGGGTTCCATACTGTAAAATCTGCAGAAAACTGATGGGGGTTGGGGTGTAGTGACCCCTTAGAATATTTCTATTAAGACTGATAAATAACAAAAAAGAAAGAAAGAAAGAAAGAAAAACACAACTCACCATTTAGAATTGAAGTAACCATTTCAATACTGTAGAATTAGATGAAGTTTTAAAATGTTTTCATTTGGTAAACATTTTCTGAGAATCTACCATATGTCAGGTTTCAATCTCTGGGATTATGACATATAAAGATTAAACATAAAATAGAATGTAGTTTAAACAGAAGGATGTACAATCATAAAGAAGATGGCTTTGGTATTTCAGATTCCAAAAGACACCTGACATATTCCAATTTATTTTCCTGTAATTTAAGCCCAGAGAAGAGAATCACAAAGCTAATATCCAAGATTATGTGTCTGAAAACTGTAGTCTAGTGGCCGAATCTATGACTTTATATATGTTTAGGTTGTTTAAAATAAAAAAGAAAAAAGGAAAGAAAGAAGAGGATCATCAACAGAGACCGAATGTGACCTGCAAAGTCTATAATGATGACTCTCTAGTCCTTGCAGGAAATGTTTGCCTAGATTATAAGAACTGCTAGAACAAAGCCAGACTCCAGTACGTTCTTCTCTTCTTATTCTCCAGGTTTTCAGAGTGTCAGCTATTTTGGGGTTCTCTATTTAATTTAAATTAATTTTAAACTTATTTTATTATCCAAGCTTAGTATTTAATTACGGAATGTTTTTCTTAATGAACAAATCAGTATATTAAACATTTCAACAATATTCAAACTCTATGGATTTCTGAAACCTCTCTGTGACCACTTCATAATGCTAAACTCTTACTACCCAAACATTTTTACGTGCTTAAAATGATACGTACTGGATAACCCACATTCTTAAGGATCATGGTTCCTAACTGAAGTCGGGTCATTATGATTGTTTAATTTGGGGACAAGATTACTTTTCTGGTATAATTGAAGACAGGGCTTTACTCAGCAAAGTTGTAATCCTAGCCTGTAAAATTATGCCTGCACACTCTAATAAGATATATAGCTAAGCAAAATTTCATATTTTGTCAATTTCTACAAGGAATAAACAACGCAGCCTCTTTGATGTCCACAGATCAATCTATGTGATTGTCTTTTGATCACTTATTTGGATACAGTAAACTACTAATATACTGAAATTTTTACTTCATACATTCTACGTTACTTTTAAGCATATTTAGAAGGAATGGAAACGTATATGTCATGAGAAATTCAGGCAACGCAAATCAGCCTGGATTTACTTAATGCAAATGAGAGAATCTAAAAAAAAAATTACACAAGACAATTTATTTGGTATTTTCCTCATTTTATTAATTGATTATATGTTTGCTCAATAGAAACATAACAAAAACATGTTTTCTTGGAACTAGGCAAAATAAAAGTTTGATCCTTGATCTAAGTAGAGGATATGGTTGGTTCCTAAAACCAATGACTCCATTTGGCTGGTGCCCATTTGAGGTCATTCATGCCATTTGTACTACACAGAGTCGCAGCCCCATGTCCCAGCTGGCTGGATCCAACAGAGACAGGCAGGAGATGTATATTACAACTTCCACAGGACCAGTAAGATCTGACTAAGTGCATTTTTCCTGCTACAATTAGGCAACTGCACGTAAAACACCCAAGTGAACTTACACAACAACAATAACAACCCTTGTTTCTAGGTCTGCATAACTGCAGGCAATTTTGTCAGCTACAACTATGTATTTCCCAAAGTATATGTTTTCTAATCCCTCGGCATAGAACTTAGTAAGACAAAGCTCAATGCATTCTGCCCAGTTGCAAAGTTCCAGGGCAGACATGCTTCAAAATAAATATAGTCATGGTTCACAGAAGATTAGTGGAATATTTGAGGACAAAGGAGGTTTACAGATTTCCTTCAGTGTTCCAAGCCATTTGGGAAAAAGAAATATTGAGGTGCATGAATGTAACTTTCCTTCATTAAAAATAAAAGAGCTTAAGTGAGAATGGTGCCTTCTGCCTTGATGGGCCAAGCAGCTGACCTCCCTCTCAGCAAGAGCTTTCTGTCCATGGAGCCTGGGCTGGGAGCCACGCCGGGAAGGAGTCGCTGAGGTGCTGGAGCCCTGTGTGAGGTCTGGCTCAACAGCATCCCTCCGTGGCTCACCAACCAAGCTCTCTTCCCTCTCCCAAAGGAAAGAATGCAACTGTGCTGGGATCCAGGGGATGTGAAGCCATTTTTCAAATTCTGCAACACTCATGGAAAGAGACTTTGTCATCCGAATATTGCGTTTATTCTGAAGAATGACAGAATCATAAGCAGAGACGCAGCATCGTGTTCTCTTTTATTTTCATTTCTTTACTTCATATTCCTGCCAGAAATTCCAATTTTAACATCGCTACCATTATTTAAATTGAAATAACTTGGAGATATAAGAAAGGAAGAGATCCTATTTAATGTGTGGTAAGTTTGTGAGAGGAGCTTTATGTAACTTAATTTGATTAACTGACTCTTCAGTAGCACGTGGGGGAGGAATCAGGCCTCCCATTTTAAGGATGAGAAGAGTGAGACATAGACTTACCCGAGGTCTGCAACAAATAATTGAGAGAACTGGGATCCAAACTCACACCTGGCTGACTCAGAATCACTTGACAATATTGCTTGTCAGAGTTTCAGTATTTTCCAAGAAAGTTAAGAAGGCAAAGTGCTTTGGGGCCTAATTGTGAATGTCCTGTAAGCAGTAAATAAGCTTTAAAAAGTATATTTTTTCCTACTTCTCTATTCACATCTTAATTGAATCGAATCAATATTTTGACCATTCGTGATGGGGGAGACTGTGTCTGATCAGTCGCTAACCTGTCTGAGAAATGCGGCAATAAACCTGCGCTTCCCACAGAGAGGGCCCCCAGTGTCACTGATAATAGTAACAGCTTCACATTTATGACGTTGCCCCATGTCTCATCACATGCCGCCCTCGTAGCCCAGCTTGGCGGTTAGGATGTCGTTCATTCATTCACCCATTGTACCTCAGATATTCACTCCATTCCTACAAACTCAGCCTAGGACAGTGCAGGACTTAGAAAGGGAAAGAGAGAGAGAAAAAGATCTACTCCTAGCCGAAATTTAGGTCTAAAGGCACTCACTGCCTTGCACAAGGGCCACTGGTTAAATGAAAACGCAAGGTAAGTGAAAACTCTCCACGTTGAATCTTCACAACCTAATCAGTATTCTCAAAGAAAAACAAGGTATTTGACACATAGGGCCCACCAGTTTTGAGACACGGTAATAGGTACCTGTTTTTTCTTCATTACGTAGTCTTTATTCCTTCCATTTTAATACCCATTAATTGGTTCTTATATTGCTCATGAAAAGTGTATTGGGTAGAGAGGTCAATTATTTCTCTCAAGTCACCGAAATGTTCTTCATGGCAAAGGAGAAAGGTTTTCTGAAATACACCTTCTAACCTGACCTGCCAAAAAAAATTTAAAAAGGAAGAGAACTTTTGGTGACTGACTTTGAAAGTCACACACTCTCACAAACACGCCTGTAGATGGCACTGTGCTGAGCACTGTCTTAGGGTGCAAGGACCACAGTCAGAGAACGTGCCCTGTTCAGCACAGCACGGTGACGGCATCCTCTTACTTTGATCATGAGCTCTGCTCAGCAAACGTGTCATGTGAATAAAAGCATCGGGCTGGAGCTGGGGAGGAGTACGTCTCCCTCCTTGGAGCTGATCAATGCATGCATTGGAACCTGTGGTGAGGGTCCCAGTAACCCCCTTTCCACCCAGGTGACCACTGTGTCTTGGGAGTGGGATCCAGTATGAAGAATCCTGGTCTCTGAGAAGTTTTAAATCTAGAAACTGACGATCAGGGCTGATGATGAAGAGCGTATTGGATTAGAAAGAGGGAGGACACTGCTTCGGTGTAAAATAATGTGGATTGACGAGGTGAGAGGGGCCTTCACCAGGCCAGCCATAAGAAGCAGGGGTGCTCTGGAGCAGAGGAGCCCCAGCTGTCAGGCTGAGCCCAGGGGCACGTGTCTGGCTGCAGGCGGCCAGCTTGGGTGGCTGTAGAAGGAGATTGGTGAAGTCTCCTGGGCCAGTGCTCATGTCCTGTTCGAAGACTCAGCTGTGTCTGAGAACTTCAGAGAAGACCAAGGATCTCACCACTGGATCCACCTGAAGAGTGTGTGGAAGACATGGGGAAAGAGCCCGGCCGAAGGGGAGACCTGGGCAGGTGGAGATGGGAATGGGGCAGTAGAGGCAGAGACTGCATGGGAAATGCAGGAACTCCTCGGGGTGTTAGAGGAGCCCCACTCCACGGAGGGGCTGGGAGAGCAGTTCGATGGCCACAGGACAGAAGGCCTTGAAAACTAGGTTCAACGATGTCCTTAAACATAATTTATCTAACGCTATGTCCTTAAACATACTTGAACCTAATTTATGTTACGCTCATGATTCTGAAGATGACAACAGGGTCACAGGTCACCATCATTCAGAAACTGCATGTAATAAAATGAAAAGCACTGCCAAGGAAAATAAGATTCCTCAGAAAACTCTCGAATCTTTTCATTACTTCGTCAAATGTTTCTTGAATGCCAGGCCCTAGTCTAGACTGGGGCTATACTGGTAGGGAAAAAAAAGCATTAAAGAAGATAGATGAATAAAATGTGAATTACGTTAGATTGTGGTAAGTGCTAAGGAAGGAAAGTGAGGCAGCAGAGGGCCTGCAGCCTGGGAGAGCGTGGAGGTGGCGCGGGTGAGCTGCCGATGCCACTCGGAGCCTTTTCTGCAAAGACCACAGGAATTGAGAGGTTAGCCGGGGCATCCAGGGAGGGCTCCAGCCAGGTAAGGGGTGTAGATGCAAAGGCCCCGGGCTGGAAGCACGCCCAGGGCTCTGAGGTTCGAGGAGGCCGCTGTGGCAGGGCAGAGAGAACGAGGAGGGACAGCAACGGGGAGGAGGCTGTGCAGCCTGGGAATGAGGGGCCGGGCCGCCACAGAGACAGCGGCCAGGTCTCCTGAGGGGGGTGAACGCCGGGTTTCTAACTGCAGGTCGCCACCATTGTGGACGGACTTCCGCTTACCTCACACAGTAAGGAAAGCAAGTTCCTTCCTAGTCACAAAGGGACTTAGCAGGTTTGTTTTTGGAAGCCACAGATGTGGCAAAACCCTCTTGAGGCCCCCCATCCCTGGGGAAAGACTCCAGGAGGAAATGCGTGGGCGGGGATTCCACAGGAACAGTGAGACCCTGGGGTCCCCATCACTGAGAGGAGCACATGGGGGTCCCCCCAAGCAGCCCGAGCGGGCCTGGATTGGGGGGAATTGCTCCAAAGACAGACCCTGAAACAATGAATTTTCTTAGGTACGTGCAGCACCCAGGGTGGCCGGCCCTGAAAATGCTGGGTAGGGACCAGAGACGCCCCTTCCAGTTCCAGAGCCTTGGCTGGGCCCGACAAGGTGAAGGGAGAAAACACAGAGCCCTTCTCTCACCGAGGGGAGGGCTGATGTGGCTCTCCTGGGCTCTCTGAGATTTGAGAGTCGGAGCTAAGAGCTGCGTGGCTTGGAGGAGATTATAAAAGAAGCCAGAAAACGTGACCTCTGCCATTGTCATCAGAATCACTAGGTCCTGGGGGTGTCCTTTAGCTCCCTGAAATCTGCATTTTGGTCTTTAACCTAGAAAAGCCAAGTCTGGGTAACAGAAATGAAAATGTCTTAGGAATTGCCTAACCAACCGCGAGTGCATTTGGTAAAATGGAATCAACTTGAAACCTGAAGTGAAATAACTCGAAGTATTTACAAGCCAGGGCAAATGTTCAAAGGGAAGCTCAGACACAAAGAACAGATGGCGGATGAGAAGCCAGAGAAGAGTGCATTTTGCCAACACCCACAAAATGCAGATTTTTTTAAGTGCCTTGAAGGCACTGTTTATGGTCTGAGCACCCAGGAATCTACGCCCTTAAGCTCTAGGGACAGAAGACACTTGCTTGAAGTCTGGTCACTGCATCCTGGAAGGGATGATGTTATGTCCTCTCCCCAGGGAACCCTATTTTTCATGAAAACCTCACCTCTGTCTATCTTTTATGCCAGTCAGACCCTTTTTACCTTTTTAAAATAGAATGAAAAAGAGAGGAAGCTATGAACAACTGATGAGCCATCTGCTGAAATCACGAGGAAAATGTGAAGAGGGCCGCCTCTCTCCTCTCTCTTCCCAGGGGTTTGCTCGAACCTTTAGGGACCTTGTGACTACACAAGTTTCTTTAAAAGTCCAGTTGCAGGTGCTCCAGAAAGAGTGCGGCATTGTTTACCTTGCAGGACATCTTTGCAGAAATACTTCTCACCTCTCTGTACATTTAGTGAAGAATGTTAGTACAGGTTGAAGGACGCCTACAGTGACATGAAGGAGAACAGAAACAAGGAGTTGCCGGTAGTCAGCCAGAGAGGAAATAAACAGAGAAAATGTATTTTCATGGAAATGTTTTTATTCGCTCTTATTTCTGATCCCTTTAGGTACTTTCTCACATGGGAATGTTTTGTTGAAAAACAGTGAAATCGAATGCACACACATTATCACAATTAAAAACGGATCCGCTTCTCCTTCTGAAACTCAAATCAAGTTTTAGTATAATAGACGCTTAAAATTTACCAAAATGTTAGTCACTCAAGAAGCTGGTTTATCTCTCACAAAATCTCTTTAGGTGTCTGTTGTAAAAAACACAAATGAATGTTTTTTAATGGGTGGATGGATGAATGGCTGGATGGTTGGACAGGAGGATGGGGGGATGGATGGATGGACAGATGGGAGGATGAGAGGATGGGTGGATGGATGGATGGATGGATGGGAGGATGGGTGCATGGATGGATGGATGGAAGGATGGGTGCATGGATGGGAGGATGGGAGGACAGAAAGATGGATGGATGGATGGATGGATGGATGGATGGATGGGAGGATGGTAGGATCGATGGATGGAAGGATGGATGGATGGATGGATGGATGGATGGATGGATGGATGGGAGGATGGATAGATGGATGGATGGGAGGATGAGAGGATGGGTGGATGGATGGATGGATGGATGGATGGGAGGATGGGTGCATGGATGGATGGATGGATGGGAGGATGGGAGGACAGAAAGATGGATGGATGGATGGATGGATGGATGGATAGATGGATGGATGGGAGGATGGGTGGATAGATGGATGGAAGGATGGATGGATGGATGGATGGATGGATGGATGGATGGATGGGAGGATGGATAGATGGATGGATGGGAGGATGTGAGGATGGGTGGATGGATGGATGGATGGATGGATGGGAGGATGGGTGCATGGATGGATGGATGGATGGGAGGATGGGAGGACAGAAAGATGGATGGATGGATGGATGGATGGATGGATGGATGGATGGGAGGATGGGTGGATAGATGGATGGATGGATGGATGGATGGGAGGATGGATGGATGGATGGGAGGATGGATGGATGGATGGATGGGAGGATGAGAGGATGGGTGGATGGATGGATGGATGGGAGGATGGGTGCATGGATGGATGGATGGATAGGAAAATAGGAGGATGGAAGGATGGATGGATGGGAGGATGGGAGGATAGAAGGATGGGTGGATGGATGGATGGATGGATGGGAGGATGGATGGATGGGAGGATGGGAGGATGGGTGGATGGGTGATGTGTGGATACTTTTAAAAGCAACCATCTGGGTTTTAGAGACACACACCCTCACATATAGAGCAATATCCCCTCCTAACAGGAAAGACAGCAGTGATACACAAGCAGTTTCATCTTCACAGAGAAAGGCATTCCCATACACAACCTCAGTATCACAGACGTTAATGTACGTTGTGTAACTTAATTGTACACAAATGTACAAATAATGTCTTGGGAAAGAAAGCAAGCTATTTTTTACCACATTCAGTCCCAGTGTCATCATCGGGTTGATAAATACCCTTAGGAATTCAAGGCCACGGTGTGGAGTGTATGTCCCTGCCCCTGAGAGGTGGCTGCAGAGGTTCTTCTTGTTTGAGGCAGACAGAAGATTGGTTCTGGGCAAGACCCCTGGGCCTGTAACAACAAGATCGAATGCTCTGTTCTCAGGATAGGTGAGCTTCCAGATCCTGGCTGGGATGCACGCACCGCACTGCAATTCACAAAAATAAAACACCTCTTATTTGGAGGTATGATTATGTATTTCAACATGTCTGGAATTAAAAATGTATTTTTACACATATATTTAGTAACTGATTCAACTTTTTGCCAACTGAATAAATATAGTCTGTATGTCTGTCTAGATTCTCAGCATATAACAAATGCCTACAAATAATGGATACCCAAAATGTATTGCATTTTGTATCAATTTTAGAGAAAAGTTATCTTAGGTTCTTGAAAATTTCCTTCTACATGGATTTTACAAATATTGTAATTGACAATTAAGTAAATGAAAGCCACATTATTTTTGGCTTCTTAATATGTAGATGTGCTTTCAGAACAGCTGACTTGTCAAAATAGGGAGGGACAGGCTGTCAATAAATTAGAAACTTATTAGAAAAGTTGAACTAATATGTTGTACAATTTCAGTTTTATTCAAAACTAGGCAAAGTCAAATTCATCTATATTTAATATAACTGTAATTGTCTTTTCATTTTTGAAGTTAAGAGGTTCAGATTCCCAATAGATTAATAACATTATTTCCACTTATAGTTAAGGAAAATGAAGATCTCAGTATTAACAAATGTGTGGTGTAACTGAGTTGATCAACCAAAACTTCCCTGCTAACCTCTAGAGGCTTCAAAACTGTGAAAAAATAAATAAAAACAAAAATTTAAAAGAAGTGAAAAATAAAAAGAAGTGAAGAATGGCCAGATAAAAGAATCTTCCAAAAGAATCTTCCTCAGATTTCTTTTTTTTTTAGACTAAATTTTATCTATGCTGATTCCACTGTATGTAAAACAATTACCCTTGTGAAATAGAAATTCATGAAAATTCAGAGAGGTAGATGTTAAGGACTCACGAAAGTCAAAGTTTGTATATTACGGCACATGTTACAGGGAGCAGCTTTTGTACAGGCTTCAACTTTAGTTCTTTTGAATATTCACGGGGTCAAAAGAGGAGGTTTGGGAAATCTTTGAAAGATTCATTTTACTACAAAAAGGGACAGAATTTCTGGGGTCTGAAGGGATTTGTATCTGAAGATACTCCAGTCAGCAGAGGGTCGTGTTGAGCATTCTGCAGGCAGAATTGTTTAAAGTCTGCGGCTGCCAGGAAACTTCTCCGAGGTTGAGCCCAGCCTCCAGCCAGAGCTGATGAACCCCTTTCTTCACAGCTGCAACGCTGGAGGAAGCAGGCTTGCTGCACGTGAGCACTGGGCCGATTCGTGGGTTGCTGGGCCAAGGGTCACAGGGGCCGGACAACTGAGAGCAGTCTCACGTTTCTAGGACAGGCTTGCCGTCTCTAAAGCAGGCAGAAATTCTTATTCCTATGAGCCTAGACCCCGTGTTACCACAGCTTGCTTTTTGCTTCCATCCTTACTGAAAACATTCTTGGATATCCCTTCCATAGGAAAAATGAAGGACTCTTCCCTCCAAATCAAGGGCCTAGTTACTGAACAAAGTCAGAGAGGGGTGCAGAGGGACAGACAGACGGATGGTCAGAGACAAGGAAACACAGACACAGAGGGAAAGAGAGAGAGATGCACAGACTGAAAGAGACAGAGTGGGGAGGTGGAGAGAGGGAGAGAGAAAAAGAAGGGGAGGAAGGTGAAAGAGAGAGAGAGGGAGGGAGCGATGGAGAGAGGGAGGAAGGGATGGAGGGAAGCGGCCAGAGGCCCTCTGAAGCCATCTTGACATAGTGGAGTCTGCCCAGCTCACAGCTGAGTGTGGCGGTGATTGAGCCCTGGCAGGAAAGACCTTCCCCTTGAGCCCCAGCCACCCCTTCAATACACAGCGCTGTTACCTCCGCCACCAGGCTTCCGGGCCTGCTGTTACACAGCAGGAGAAGCTGAAGCCGCAATCGCTCCAGCCCTCGTCCTAGGACAAGACTACTGATGTGTGTTGGGGAGAAGGGGCAGCAGAGACAATGAATTCGACAAGAGGCGAGCCTGGCCTGGGCCTCGGTAGGCATAGATGTGGCGGGAAGCGGAAGGAGAGTGGGAGAGAGCTGCACTCAGGCATGGCAGTGTGGTTCATTTACATAAAGGAACGTGCAGAGCCGATCAATGCTCTCCCTCCGTGTATGTGCAAGGAGGGCCCGTAGGAGTTGCTGACAGATGGCGTGACACAAGAAGACGAGTCACGAACAAAGCCAGCCTACAACTCAACAGCTCAACTTGACGTCCTCGAAGGAAGCAGCGCAAATGTGGCTCAGACGCCACTGTCAGCAGGTGCACAGCCCTCCGTCAGGAGGCGACTTGTTCTCTTGAGAGCTGTGAGGTGTCACCTGTCACCTGAGAGCTCACAGGTAATTAGGAATTCCTTACAACCGCACACACAGGGCCCGAGATCCTAGGGCAGGCAGGCAGGAAGCTCCCCGTGGCAGAAAGGAAAGGCCCTTCTTCGGAATGCTTTCAGAGTCACCCAGAAGTCTCTTGGAAACGAACGCTGGTCTTGGTTTCTTGTTACAAAGCGGGCAGTGGGTTCAGTTCCTTCTTCCCGTGCTCAAGAGACAAGTTCTAAGGGCTTGCCCCTTCTGCCCACAGAGAAGGCTCAGCACAAAAAGGGAGGGGCCGTTAGGGGGGTGTGTTGGGAACTTCAATCTGTGAACAGCTGCCACTTCCCAGGCCCACTTTTTCCCTGGACTGCCCTGGGCTCTCTTGCTGGGGTGACCCTGCGCCTGCTCCGGCAGGTGGCCAGGTTTGCAGACATCAGAGGGAGCTGTCAGAGGATGAGAGATTTTTCCCAGCGAGTCCCTGCTATCCCCTCCTCACGTCTCTTGGTCAAGCTCTGGGGATCCCAGAATCACAGTGCACACTTCCAGAAAACTCCACCTGCCTCTCTGGGGAGCATCCGTCATTAATTCTGAGTCCTTCATTCATTAAAGGAATTTTTTTTTTGAGGGAGTCTCACTCTGTCACCCAGGCTGGAGTGCAGTGGCATGGTCTCGGCTCACTGCAACCTCTGCCTCCCAGATTCAAGTGATTCTCCTGCCTCAGCCTCCTGAGTAACTGGGATTATAGGCTCCCACCACCACACCCAGCTAAATTTTTTTGTCTTTTTAGTAGAGACAGGGTTTCACCATGCTGGCCTGGCTGGTCTTGAACTCCCGACCTTGTGATCTGCCCGCCATGACCTCCCAAAGTGCTGGGATTACAGGTGTGAACCACAGCTCCCAGCCCATTCAAGAAATCTTTATTGAGCGCCTCCTCTGTGCTCAGCAATGTTCTGCTCACTCGATATCTGGAAAGAGTTCTTCTGTATGAAGAGTTGGGAAATTGCAGTCAAACCCTGGCTTTCACATGAGCAAGTTTGTAAAATTATCCAGCATGCTGTGTTCATCCCAAAACCACCCTGGGAGGTCCCTGGGCCTCTAGCAACTTTCCTTTAAAGAAATCTCTTCTATTCTATGATTTATAAAATAATTTTTAGCTGGATGCTGTGGCTCACACCTATAATCCCAGCACTTTGGGAAGCTGAGGCAGGTAGATCACTTGAGGTCCAAAGTTTGAGACCAGTATGGCCAACATGGTGAAACCCTGTGTCTACTAAAAATACAAAAATTAACTGGGCATGGTGGCCGGCACCTGTAATCCCAGCAACTCAGGAGGCTGAGGCAGGAGAATGGCTTGAGCCTGGGAAGCAGAGGTCGCCAAGATCTCGCCACTGCACTCTAGCCTGGGCAACAGAGTGAGACTCTGTCTCACCAAAAAAAAAAAAAAAAAAAAAAAAAGAGAGAGAGAGAGAAAAGATTGTAAAAGTGCTTTATTTTTCTTTCCAATCCTTTTTCCTGTCCTCCTGTGCCCTTCCCCTTTCTCTCCTCCTCACTGTCCTTCCCTCTCCTGCAGCAGTGCTCATGCAGTGCCTGTCTGTGCCAGTTCTGAGGCACGTGTTGCAAAGCGTGAGAAGGCAGATCTCACTGATGAGAAGTAGAGCACATCTGCAGAGGAGGCCACGGAAGTCCTCTGCAAGGTGTTCAAGTGTCCTGCAAACATTAGCCACTGTCGTTATTAAGAACGAAATTTAAGACTGAAAAGACCGATGGAGGATTCAAGAGTCCAGGGGCCTGGATGACACAGAAGAGCTGAGAGGGTGATTCACACACTCACAGAGATGAGTCTCCTCCCTCATCCCCTGACACTGGGTCCATAAGAGGTGCTTCTGAGCAGTTTCACGCCATAGCCCACAGGTTTAGATTTGGTGCTGAGGTAGCCAGGGTCAGCCCTAGTGCAGAGTAGAGCAGCTTAATTTCAGATGAATTTCTCAGTGGCCATTGGCCAGTAAGTACCTGAACAAGTCCAATCTTTTTCCACTGGTGAACAAGCATTTCAAAGCCGGTCCCCCGCAGCTGACTGGCAGGGGAGCTCTCCTGCCCATGGCGTCGAGGACACAGCAAGGGGTGGGCAACCAGAGGGTCTGCAAGGGGAAACAAGCCCTTGTGTGAATTATTTAACGTCAGGCAACCTACTATTAGCAGATCCAAAGGGGGAGCTCCTGGCGATCAATTAAATCCTGATATTTAACCCCCTGAGCTGGGCTAGTGCCTAGGGTGACGGCCCTTGAACTTCAGGCTGCACCAGAATCACCCTGAGAGTTTGTTAAAAAGCAGACTGCTGGGCCCTAGCCCCAGTTCCTGGTTCAGTAGGTCTGGGGTGGGCCTGGAAATGTGCACTCCTAGCAAGTTCCAGGGGCTTCTGCTGGTCCCAGAACAGCACACCACACAGGACCGATAGATTATCGCCCCTGTTAATGGTGAAGAATCTGGCCCAAAACACTTAAGAAACCTCAAATTTTTCTCATACTGGCACATCTGTGTACATAACTATGCATGTGTCATCTCTCTGAGTGTGAGGCCACCTGCTCTCCAGGAGGACAGGTGAGTGGAGACCAAGACACAGAGGAGCAGCTATGACTGCACCTGCAGCCACCTCGCAGAAAGTGCAAAGCTTCACTTCACTGTACAGCAAAAATGCCAGCAATCTCCTCTCAGACATTCAGAGCAGTTCCCAAACAGGTGAGAGCAGGACCCTTCTGTCTGTGAAAGGCAGATCTATGCCTATACTTATTTGGCCATACAGAAGTATCAGTAAGATAATCCTAAGTATTTAGAGATCGAGTAAAAGTGCTCCCAATACGGTTCAACAGAGCCTGAGGTTTCACTTTGAAGGAGGCATTTCCCCCAGTGGACAGGTGTTTGTTTTTGTGCCCAACCACTGGCAGTGCCACTGAAATGTGCGAGTTTCTGGAAGGTGGAACGTGGCCACTCCAGTGGGACCCAGGCCGCCCTGGCCAAGTTGCTCACAGTCCACGGAATCTGGCTTCCGCATCTCACTGGCATTCTCTCCAGGATCTTTTGAAGTTCAAGTAATTCTGCAGAATCAAGTCTTATTGGTTAAATTTCATCCGGCACCTCATATCAGCGGCTGAAGTCACACATTAACTTCAATCACATCAGTGACAGAAGCCACAGCTTCGTGCTACTGTGTGGTTTTAGACAGAAACCATGAAACTGCACCAGCAAAAAGTGTAAAACTTTTATGTGCACTGGGTCTGCGGATAGGTGCGCGAACCTAAGAGGGGCTGGCCCCGTTCCGCTGTTACTTCCTATTTTTCTTTCATTTTCTCCGTTTTCATTTCTCCAAAGCAGGGCTGTCTACGCTTAACTGTCCTGCCTGTTGACAAATTGTAAGGCAATTGCCTTACATTCATTTTAGATTTAATTTCCAGTGGCACTTTAACTTTCCGTGTTAAAGTCTTGCCTCATTTCGGTTTTATTTTTTTCTCGCCTTTTTGTGAACAATCTCCTCCTTCAGTCGGCTCTGGACTAACCAGGTTGGACCAAACATCTGTTTGCTTGGTGCAGGGAAACCAAACAGGAACCCCGCGGCCTGCCCCGAGGACGGGCCACATGAAAGTCTGAGCTTCCTCACAGTTTGCTGCGAGCTGCACCAGCTCTCCTGGAGTGTAAAACCAATTTCCAAATTCACCTGAGGGTCTTTCTACAGAAAGGTTTTTGGGGAAAATCTTTAGAATGTAGCAAAAAGCAATGATCAGAAGCAATGATCCGAAAGGTCTTTTGGAGTTGAAAGTCACTTCGTCTTCATTTTTTTGGATAAGTATTGATACTGGAATGGGTGGGCTCACAGTTGCTGGTCGCAAACAAGGGCTTCCACGTGCCCTTGTGTGATTTCATGTACTTCCCAGTGTGGGTGGTGCTGCACATAGCCCGGTCTCAGCATTTTGGAGACAGGCTAGGTTTGGAGCCGGGGTCCACAGTGCTCACTGGATTCCCCTGGGCCAGTGTGTTACTGGATAGTCCTGTTACCATTTCATCTGTGAAATGAGTTTGCTAAAAAACAGTAGCTATTTCACAGGCTTTGTGTGAGAACTGAGATAAGCCATGAACAATTCTTGAAACAACATGATAAATGCTTAGTGTTCTGATTTTCATCATCTGCCTCTAGCCAGGCTCAGTGTATCACATAGGACCTACAGATTATTGTCCTAGCCCCTAGCTCTTTGCCTTAATGAGAGGTAAGAACTACGTTCCTCCTCATTACATTGGTTTCGGTAAGACACTTTGTCTTTTTCGGTTTTTCCCTAAAGGCTTTTTTTATAGCGCTATTACAAATTGATCCTCGTAAAACAAGTTGTATTTAAATTTGGCTGCTGGATTTTTAAGTATAAAATCGTGAACATCCCATAAAAACTATCTCATTGAAAACTCTGTAGCATTACACTTTAACAAGCACTCACACTCACATAGCAGTTTCTGGTTTATGGACTCGTGCAAACATTCAGCCATCTTCTGACTGGGGCTTTCTATATAGTGTGGCTCTTTCTCACATTGTGTGGTTTTATTTTTCTAGCTACTTTTTCTCTCTATTTAGATTATTACTCTATTTTGAATTGGAAGAAACATTACAGTCCACCTGGGTGAACCTTCATCTCAAGACCAAAGTCCTTTTGTGGGGCGAGAGGAGAGGGCCTCCAGTTTAGGGTTACACCGGTCCAAGCTACCAGGGCTCAGCCTGGACCCAGGATACACCTTTAGTCCTTTTTTAAAAAAATCTCCCTTGTGCCAGGACCGGTGGCTCACAACTGTAATCCCAGCACTTTGGGAAGCCGAGGTGGGCGGATCACTTGAGGTCAGGTGTTCAAAACCAGCCTGGTCAACATGGTGAACCCTCATCTCTACTAGAAATACAAAAATTAGCTGTGTGTGATGGCGGGATCCTATAATCCCAACTACTAGGGAGGCTGAGGCAGGAGAATCGCTGGAACCCAGAAGCAGGTGATTGCAGCAAGCCAAGATTGTGCCGTTGCACTCCAGCCTGGGCAACAGAGTGAGACTCTGTCTCAAAAAAAAAAAACAAAAAAATTTCCCTTGTGTCAAACTGAACTTTAACTTCTTTGTAACTTGTTCCCATTGGCCCTATTTATGGTCTCTGATGCTACTTAGAATAAATATTAAGTAAATATGAAATACATTTATTGGACTATTGCCTTAGCTCAGACTGCTGCAACACAATTTCACATGCTGGGTGGTGGCTTAAACAGCAGAAATGTATTTTCTCACGGCTCTGAAGGCTGGAAGTCCAAGATCAGGGTGCCAGCAGGGTTGAGTTCCAGTAAGGGCCTCTTCCCGGCTGGCAGACAGCGGAGAACATCAATCCCCCACGGGGGCCAGCCTCATGACTTCACTGAACCTCATCACCTCCCAAAGGTGACCTCCAAATACCACCACATTGAAGATTAGGGCTTTGACGTATGAATTTTGGGGATGGGAGGGACACAGTGCAATCCATAGTAGAATAGCCAATAAAACAGGAAATAAGTATAAAACCCACATGCAAACCCCAGGTATTTCAGGCCACTTACACTTCCCCTTAGACCTTGCTTTCCAGGCTCAGACACACCTGCTTTGGTCTTTACTATGCAGCAGTTCTAGAGCTTTACCATCCAGCCGAGCTTTCTTTCTTTAAAAAGACTACATTTTTCATCCTAATTTTGAAACCTTCATGAAACCCTCATGAAAATCTTCATGAAATCCCACAAGTTGTCCACCAAATCTATTCCATTCTTGCTAGCTCTAAATGCTTTTATAGCTATGTACATACTGTGGACAAATAAACTGGTTTCAGTTCTTTGAATACAGAGGGGTAACCAAAAATAACGACCATCAAAAATGCTTTAAAGTCTTTGATTTTTACAGAGATAATAGAGTGATTTCTTTCAAAAGCTCTGTATTGCTAAAGTGTTAAATGGAACTTCTGCACCTACAGTCGTGACAGCATCTTGTCTTCTCTCTAGAGAACGCTGCACATTTGTAAATGAAACTTTCAGTCATGTTCAACAATAGGACGGACTGGCCCCAAATACTGCCCTGTCTAGCAAATTGAGAATGGCGTGCTCCTTACACCCAAGTGTGAAGGCCCAGCCTCCACAGCCCATTCAAGAGGGCGCAGCATGTGAGATGCGCCAGAGCTGCGGAGAGAGGTGAGAACCTGCACGGCAGTCAACGGAGCCTGCAATCGATGGAGCCTGCAATCGACCGAGCCTGCAATCGACACAGCCTGCATATGTATACATATGTATACATATGTGTATGTGTGTATACGTATACGTGTGTATATGTATACATATGTGTATATACGTATACATATGTGTATATGTGTGTATGTGTATACATATATGTATATACGTGTGTATACATGTACATATGTATATATACATATGTGTGTATATGCGTATATATACACGTGTGTATATATACACACGTGTATATACGTATATATACGTATATACACATATTTGTGTATATATACACATATATACATGTGTATATATATATATACACACACACACACACACATAGTTGATAGAACCATACATTAAAATACAACAAAAGAACACATTCTAAACGGCACACATTCTTCACTTTTACCTTCAAAATGAATTTGTACCAGATAAACCTGTCTGAGTCTTTCCTCTCATAATAACCTTTAACATACATATTATCTTCATGACTTTCTAGACGAAGAAAGGTTCAGTGAGGTTGAGGACCTGCTCAAGTCACCTACTGAGGCGTCAAGGCAGAAGTAAAACCCAGAAGTTCTTACTCCAGGGCTCAGCTTCCCCCTGACCACTGCCGCTGTGGATGGGGATGCAAAATTCAATACTATGAAGCAAGGCAAAGAAGACAGTCTTAATTTTGAAATCTAGCTGGCAAAGTGCAGGTACTGAAGTACACTTATAATATTCTACAGTGTATCCTAGATCTTTCTGTCTTTAATTTCCAAACTGTGGCTCTCTAGCTTGCTGAGGATGATTCCTTCACTGTGGAACAATTTAGCTTTGGAAGAAATGGAGATGTGCAGAAGAGCAGAAGGAGGGAAGATGGAAACCCCACATCGCATGGGGAGTCACCACCCCTACATCCTGCAGTAAAGCTGAGCAACTTGCAGAGGTCCAGGACTAACGCCAGCTCTAGAGAAGAGAGACAGGCTGCAGACCTCTCCAGGGCAGAAGCCCTCCCCTTTCTATAAAGCAGCCCTTTAAGACAAGACCTATACAAACCTACTTTGTATAGGAAGCCCTCTGAAATCATTTATGCCCTCATATTATATAATAAAGAGCAAGAATAATGTATTTTCGTTCTCTTCAAACTACTGCTTTAGCTGGAAATTTTATTTTCTTGAGTTATCTTCATGGTGTGTTTTATCTCCACAGACACACCACATTCTCTTCTAAGGCAAGAATCATGACTGCCTTTTTTTTACATTTTTCAAATTAAACTATATGGATGATGCAAAATATTACTTTGCATGCAATTAGAATTTTTAAATGCCGGTTACACCCAACACTTTACTGGATGAATATTTTAATGCTAAGTAAGGGAAAAGACGGGAACATAGTAGACATACAAAAAAATCTTCCCTATTAGAAATGAAAATGTGATGTTAGATAACAAATTTTTCATCCATATGAGAAATCTCATCTGCTTTTCCTGGGAGAGCCCACTGTCCTTATCAGCATGGACCACAGGCCTGGTTTCCCTTCTCCTAGGAGCAGCCAAGAGCCAGGGTCCAGGATTAGACACTGCAAAGGGATATTTTAGCATCATCAAGAAGGCAAATTTGCTCATGTGGTAGTAACAATATTGCATTTGATATTATAAATTTTCATTAGCCTGTAAGTAAAAAAGAATATAAATTCACAGTGAAATATACTGCTTAATACTAGAGATAAAGCTTTAATATTTAAACAACAAATTCTTCCTTTGGCATAAAACTGAAAACGTACCGTCCTTTCAACTATGCAAGATTTATTTAGGTATTTCAATATTCAAAAACATTTTTATATGGATATATATATAAATATGTATATATCTGGAAAACTTTTTAAATGTATCATCATGTAAAACATTTTATTGATGTTATTAATTCTTAGAATTCTAGAGAAAATTAACTTGTTTATGTTGATAAAGACAGAAAGACACTTTTTAATATACAATTTAAATGTTCCAAAATTATAGTAAATAACATTTGACACCTATTTAGATAAAAGTCCTGTATTTTTTAGAAAATCGTACCGTTTTTCTTCTGTAAATATTTATGGACAGGCTGCTCTCTCTATGCTAAGATTCCTTCATCTTAGGCACCTAAGTGTAGCCGCATGACTACAGCTGACCTTCAATTGCCAAATGACCACTGAGACGTCCAGCTGCAATCCGGAGGACGCTTTCTTCACACTGATCTTCTGTAAAACATAAGACAATTACTCATGGCTGAGAACAATATATTGAAGACACATATACTTCTAAACTCACAACAGAACTTTCTTTTCTACCTTCACAGATAGAGGATTTCAATAGTGAGAAAAGTTTTTTGTTCACTGCCTTCTGTTCCTAATCTAAAACCTTTGTTCAGAGGTCCCAGCTTTCTGTGTCCATTCAAAAAGATTCACAGCCTGGAGCTGGGATCTCTGAACAAAGGTCAGTCCTGCTCACAAACGTAAACAGGCAGCTCACACTGGAAATGCATAAAGTCATTCTACTAACAATGGTGTTTTTGGTTTTTGCTGTTTTTTTTTAATACAGAGTTTCACTCTTGTTGCCTGGGCTGGAGCGCAATGGCCCGATCTCCACTCACTGCAACCTCTGCCTCCTGGGTTCAAGCGATTCTCCTGCCTCAGCCTCCTGAGTGCTGGATTACAGGCATGAGCCACCTCGCTTACCTTGCCCTGGTGCCTACTAGACAATGTTTAAATATTTACATCTTCTCAGGAAGTTAGCAGTTCATGTCATAAGTTATTTAAGAAATTTGCAAGTGTGAACAAAATTTCTTTGGGAATTTTATGACAGTAGCACTTTACAAATATGCAGGGTAGCATGAAAGATAATATGGCCTGGAACGGCCAGAACCTAAGTAAGAGCAGTGAATCTCAGAGAAGTGAACCCAGAATATGTGTTTAGGAAGTTAACATGAATGCACAAGGAGTGAAGATGACGCTACCTACAAGTACTCTGCCTCAGCATTTTGCAAAAAGACAAAGGTGTGCAGTCAGCTTACTGTGTTCACCTCTGCACCGACACGGCTCAGCTTTGTGCCTGGCCAGAGTCAACAATTCATGAACAGTTATACATGAATCTAAGACAATTTTGTCACAGAATAGTACAAACCTCAGAGGAGGGAGCACTTATTTCTCAAACTCCACAAAGTTCCCATGTGGGTCACTTGAAATATCCATTTATCTAAAACTCCGCAAGCCACTCGGTGAAAGAACGATTCATTCACTCTATTAAAGGGTGTTGGTCTGAGTTTCATTGACTGTCAACCTATAGGTATCTCATACTTTAAAAATAACTTAATAATTTAATAATAATTTTAAGACTATGCTCCCCTAAGAGTAAATGATTCTGTGACTATTTGTTGTTATATGACTTGACAGAGTGAGTTTAACTTCCCAAATTCCTTGCAGCCTTACTTTAAAATCTCATGTTCCCAAATACTAGAAGACTTTTGGAAAATACTGTTTTTTCATCCTTTTCGCCATCTATCATATGTATTTGTGCACAGTTCTTAGCAAAAAGTAAACATTCAACATTTATTGAAACGAATTTCTTCACTTTGGTAAGAAAGACAGCCCTTGTAACTTCCTGAGGGGAAAAAAAATGTAGTTCTTAATGATTATAGTTATCACTGATTTGGGAACACTAAAGGAAAATATCTAACATATAAGCACTGATTTTCAGTGCTTATTTTATTAAGAAACCAAAATATTAAAAATCAACCCATATTTACAATCTTTATAAAAGAGCTGTTCTATAATCTTAACCCAAATGTAAGACAGATAATATCACTTCCCAGAAATAATTGCTAAAAAGTTAAAACATTTATAAAAACCCACAATTCAAAAGATGGGAAATATACAGGCTTTTAAATTTTGATATTCTGGAGCTTTTGTCTGATTTCTGTTTCACAAGCTTCCTTCTGAATCAGCTTCCATAAATCTTCATTGTCACTCATATTTTTCAAGATTCCACATTTTGTCAGTTCATTTTGCAATCCTATACTCTTTTCAGTAAGAATGAGCCTCTCTCTCTCTCTCTCTCTCTCTCTCTCTCTGTCTGTGCGTGTAATATTTAAGATTTTAAATCTTTCAAACCATCAGAGTGTAATATCTTCATAACTTACAGCTAGCTAGTCAGGAAATGGTTATTTTCAACAGTAATTGACACCCAAAAAGTAACATCACACCTTTGAAAATCTCTAAGTGTTCATACACATTTTTAAAATTAGGGCCCAGGGCGTGGTGGCTTACGCCTGCAATCCCAGCACTTTGGGAGGCTGAGGCGGGAGGATCACAAGGTCAGGCGATCCAGACCATCCTGGCGAACACGGTGAAACCCAGTCTCTACTAAAAATAGAAAAAAATTAGCTGGGCGTGGCGGCGCATGCCTGTAGTCCCAGCTACTCAGGAGGCTGAGGCAGGAGAATCGCTTGAACCAAGGAGGCGACGTTGCATTGAGCTGAGATTGCGCCACTGCACTCCAGCCTGGGCAATAGCGCGAGACTCCGTCTCAAAAATAAAAATAAAATATAAAATTAAAGGGAGCGATTAAGTCAAACAGACTGTTTTTCTTCTTTTTAAGCTAAGTAGTCATAGCTGGGAGTTAATATAACGGGAATTCTTTGTGGGAGGGAAGGTGATAGAAGAGAGAAGGGAGCATTTATCCAGGAGAAAGAAAAGGTTTGAGCCGTTGAGAGAAGGTAGATAAAGACACATTTCCCTTAAAAGTCAATTTCTAATTTTATCTTCCTTTGGCATGGAGACTCTAGAACATTCTTACTCTATATAAACCAATTGTCACATGGGCATATGCTGCTTATGACAATAAACCATGTATTTGCCAGTTTAGTGGAAACAGACAGGAACTCTTTTAAACATACTTTCATCTCCCAGGCAATGGAGCGCACGTGACTGGCAAGGCTACCAGACAGGGAAGAGCGTCCTCAGAACAGTGAGCGCGGGGAGGCCTCTAGTTCACTCGAGGATTATGAGGTGAGTGAGGGTCGCACTCTCCAGTTTCCTTTGGGGAAGAATAGAATCAGGGTGCACAGGATTCTGTAAAGATTGAGGGACATTTTCTGGATGATGAAAATGTCAGACTCTTTTTCAGTCTAATTTCTACAGCAGCTCCTCATCGCTGTGACCTGGGGAGGCGGCGCTTCGGAGGTGGCGCCTCCCTCTGCAGGAAGAGCCTTCGGCACCCCAAAGCCGTTCTCAGGGCTCTTCTCAAAACAAAATAAAGTGAAACGGAGGTTTTCCTAAGCTTCATCATCAATCCGAGAGGACCCCCGGGGGGCGCAGCGGGCTCCGGGTCACGGTGTTTGTGGTGGCAGAGTTTCCAAAATCCTGAGAGGCTGACGGGGCAGGTAGTGCTCCCGCCGACCCTTGGGCAAGGGGCCTCTCGGAGCAAAGGCTGGAGCGGGGGGGAGCGGACTCTCAGTTCTGGGGTCGTCCTGATGGCAACGTTACCCCTAGACTACCGGAACGGCTTAACATTAAGGAGGGAGAGCCGGACGCCTTGACTCAACCCTGGAATCTCAGCGCTTTGGGAGGCTGAGGTGGGAGGATCGCTTGAGGCCAGGAGTTCGAAACCAGGCTGGGCCACATGGTGAAACCCCGTTTCTACAAATAATAATAATAATTTGCCTGGCGCAGTGGCTCACATCTGTAGTCCCAACTACTGGGAAGGCTGAAGCGAGAGGATTGCTTGAGCTCGGGAGGTCGAGGCTGCAGTGAGCTAGGATTCTGCCACTGCGCTCCAGAATGGGGCGACAGAGTGAGAACCTGTCCCGGAAAAAAAAAAAAAAAAAAAAAAAAAAAAAAAAACGGGGAAGGAAAAGGAAATAAAAAACCAGGGGGGGAAAGGGCGCCCCCCCCG
>CAUYLG010008420.1:0-33676 GCA_963573385.1 Cacajao melanocephalus | reverse complement strand
TTTCCAGTTCTGTGAAGAAGGTCATTGGTAGCTTGATGGGGATAGCATTGAATCTGTAAATTACTTTGGGCAGTATGGCCATTTTCATGATATTGATTCTTCCTAACCATGAACATGGAATGTTTCTCCATCTGTTTGTGTCCTCTCTTATTTTGCTGAGCAGTGATTTGTAGTTCCAACCTTGTGACTGAAACCTCACTTCCAGGGACTCTGGTGGTTGGACTGCAGCATGGGGCTTAAACCCAAGCTTTAAGAGACTCTCCGCACCTCCACCCACAAACGCACCTCTAATGGTCTCTAGGTAAAAAGCCCTGAGAACATACAAATGCAAAACGCAAAAGCCACAGGAGCGGCTGGCTCTATACAGGGTCAAAAAAGAGAACAAAAGAAGACAGCCCTAGGATGCCACCTGAGTGTCCTTGTGAGACCTTGCCATAGAACTATGATTGCCCTAGCACCATGAGACCAGTGTCTTAGAATGGAGCCTATCTAATTAGTATTCTGTCTCTTGGGGAGGAGAAGAGTTTGAGAGCATGCCTTCCCCTAAAGGCCCATTTGTCCTCTTGAATTCTGTCAACCAGTAAGCTTATTAGCCAAGCCTATGTTTACCTCCCTCATGGGTCCAGGGAAGGCCTGGCCCTGCTTCCTAACTGCTGGTTCCTCATCCAGCCCAGCACTCTCCAGGAGCCAGCCAGGGCCAATGAGGCCAACCACAGGAGTCATTATTTAGGATCATTCCAAGCCATTTCCTTCATGCCACTCCCCTTTGAAGTTATGCCCAGCTACATTTAACTAAATCACCACAAAGACCCTTCCCATTATTCAGTTCTCCCAGAATAGTTAAATATTCAGAGCCATTAAAATCTCGATAACAAAATCCCTCCCACTGTTGGCACAGGAAAGTAGAGTCTGTTAATTAAAATTCTTAAAAACAGAGAGATTAGTATCCAGAATATCTTGAAGTAAAATAAAGTTATAAAATGATAATTATTGTTAGTCTATATTAATCTCATTTTTTCATCATCTCATTTAAGTCTCTTTTTGGCATCTTTCCTGGAAGTATCTGCCTAAGCCATCTTTCACAAGAACAGGTGCCTTCATTCCAAAGTTAGATTAAGCTAGTCCCAAGTAAAATCTGTTCACTACCTCTCCCAAATTCCAAAGTGACAGCAGCCTCATAGGCTTAAAATTTAAGAGACAGGAGATTTCCAGATACCACAGCAGTTTATAATGTAAGCATGGTTCCCTTCACCTCCTACTCTTGTCCCCCAGTTTTTGTGCCCATAACTATCTTTTTACTACCTGGTTACCACAAGGTAACTGCCATCAACCTTAAATCAGTGTAGGCTTAGAATTAATGAGAAAGAAGAAGAGTGAAAAGAAAACAGTTTTCTGTGCTGGCTGCATCAGAATGTCAGATGCCCAGAATCCACGACTCTGGACGTCAATGCAATGGAGCTCTCTCCCTTCCTAAGGCATATCGTTCCTGAAGTTGGCATCTGGAACCTTTCTAAGTTTCTGTAGAATTTAGCTCTGTGCTCTGCTGGCGCTCCTGGAACGCACTTCTCCCTTTAGTGCCCATTGAATGTATTGAAAGTGTACGTATTTCACTCTGCCTCTAAGTCCTGTGCTGCCATGGCAGATGGCTGGGCTGATTGTGACATGTGTCTAGATTGGAGCTTCCATGCCTCTTATAAGTAGGGCTGTCCACGATTACAAAATGCATCTCTCCAAGTAACTGTCCCTCTCTTGGTCCCTTCCCTTGATTTCTTTAATTGTTACAAGATACCTAACCATCTCAGCCTGAGCCAGTGGCTGCCCTGGAATTTTTGCAGCTCTGAACTGTGCCAGTCCCCTTACTCTGCCCTTCCTTGGTTCGCATCCCTTTCAGCTTATTATAAAGTTTCCCAATTCTGTGCCTTCAGGACACAGAGAGGATCTACCCTGTGGTCAGCTGTATTCTTCACTAAACCCTTGCCATCTCCCTGCTTTTTCATTTTCCATTTCTCAAGCAATTTTTTGAACAGCAAGAAGAAATCTTCATTTCTGCCACCTCTTATGCTACAGCAAAGGGTTGTGACTTACTGAGGGACTGTGTTAAGGAAAAAAAAAAAAGCTTCTCTTCCCTAGTCCACAAGGGGCATGGTTTCAAAGGTAGGAGCTTCCCAGCGCCAGGCCTCCATCTACGCCCCTCTCCAGGAACCTAGAGTTCTTTGTCTGAGTTTCCCACACATGGACTAGGTAGAGGAATCCAGGTGGACCTCTTTGTCCAAAAAGCCCGAGGAAAGCTCTGGGAGGAGGGAGCTCTGTTGCACACCAAGGAAACAATCCTGTATCAGAGTCAAAGATCAATCACTCTAGAGGAAGTTTGAAAGAACTCCTCTGACTGGACAATAACATGAATAGGGAGGGAATAACTCCAGGGTTAAAACCCCAATGCTCCTTACCTATATGGATTCCTTCCTTGGATCTCGTCCCACGGCAGCACGGGAGCTCTCTCTCTCTTTTTCTCTCTCTCTGCCTAATAAACCTCTCTCTGCAAAACTCTTTGGGTCCACGATATTTATTCCAACAGTAAGCTCACCACCCTCTGGGGCTCCTTTACCCCATTCCTCGGGTAAGAGAAGCCAAGGACCTGGGCACATCGGAGTGGGGAACTGGGAGCATCTGCGCAATGCCCCCACTCCCTCTCCCACTTATATTACTACAGTCATTCTTAATCTTCACCTATGTTTTGATTACATAGGATTTGCTAAAAACAAAACAAAACAAAAAAACAATGATGCTCCAGCCATGCTCCAGATAAATTGAATCAGAATCTCTGGAGAATGGGATCCAGTCAAGGGTAGTTTTTTAAGTCCTTCACACAACTCCAGATTAAAGAAGTCAGTGAATTCTGGTATGAAAAGTGTATCTTTTGGTCAAACAGGCTCTGTCTACCTCCCTCCCCTTTCTTTTTCTTTTGAGATGGAGCTTCACTCTTATTGCCCAGTCTGGAGTTCAATGGCACAATCTTGGCTTACTGCAACCTCCACCTCCTGGGTTCAAGTGATTCTCCTGCCTCAGCCTCCTGAGTAGTTGGAATTACAGGCATGCGCCACCATGCCCAGCTAATTTTGTATTTTTAGTAGAGAAAAGGTGCTTCCAAGTTTGTCAGGCTGGTCTCAAACTCTCAACCTCAGGTGATCCGCCCGCCTCAGCCTCCCAAAGTACTAGGATTACAGGCATGAGCCACCATGCCCAGCCCCTGTCTACCTCACTTCTCAGAGTAGCAGCCTTTCACCTAGTGACTCTCCCCTGTAATGGTCTCTCTGGATTGCCCAGCAATTCACCTATTAGAACTCCTGTTTATTCAGGGAGTAACCTCCTCTTTGGAAAAACCCAGTTTCCAGCTCAAAGATAAAATCTAATGAATAAGCACCAATGGGATGTGAGTGAGTGTCTATAGGAGGCTTCTTGAAAAGGTGTCCTTGCCTTAATAAAAGAGACATTGGGATGAAAGCCCCTCTACTGTCTCTGGACACAGCCATCACGGGCAGCCCTGGCAGGAGTTTGGCAGCTGTCTTGGCTGCCAGGAACCTGCTGTAGGTTAAGCAAACACGTTGGTAGGATGAAAAGAACTGAGTCCATGAGGAGACCGTGGATTTAATCAACCAGGCAGTTCTGGAGCTATCCTACTTCTAGACTGCTCAGGGAAACCTAGAAGCACTTTAGAAAGCAGGAACAAGGAAACAGGAGAAGGTGAAGCTTCCCTCAGGGGATGCTCTTGCCAGCGTACGTTAAGAACTAGCCGTGATCAGCTTTGTCAAGCTTTTTGGTCTCTAAGCCTCCAGTGGCACCCAGATGTGTAACAAATTAGATTTTCAATCACATCCCCAGTCTAAGCTATTTTAGATTATATCTTTATCATTGTCTCACTCCCACCTTCAAATCCTATTGAAGGCAGTATGTGCAGCAGTGCCCAAGCTATAAAAGTTATCTTGTCCAGCCGGAAGGTTCAAAACTCTGAACAGGGCTACTGGCCATTCTCTTTAAATCAAAACTACCTTTACTTAGACTGGAAAAATAAAATCAAACACTACATTTTCGTCAATTTAGAAATTAGTCCATTTCATTTGCTTTCTAGAATTCTTGTTGTGTTTAATAAACTTCTTACTATGTAGGCCTTGAGTAGCACCCAGATGCATAACAAATTAGATTTTCAATCATCCCCATTTATTACCAGGGAAACAGGTTAAAAAATCAAACTATTCAATAGGGTAATTTTACAATGCTGCATTATTTTAGTTAAAATAATTGTCACTGGTTTTAAACAAAAAATGAAGATTTTCACTTTATACATACATTTATCTGTAAAGCTGTAAGGCTTGCCTTCTGGTACTGTAAAAATACATTAGGTATGTTCACATATATATAATCAGCTTTGGAGACATTTCAAACTGTACAGATGTTGCTGAGAACTTCATGATTATGCTTCTATTAGAACTAGCAGTTTCCTCACAGCAAAGCATGACAGTTACACAGACTGGAAAACGTAGAAAATGCCTGATTATTATTTTTAAGTCATTCATCCTGGTAAAGCATGATTTTAGAGACATTGCTTTTGATTTCTTCCTAGAAACTGAGAATTCTGGCGTGCCACTCTGAAACACAAAGATAAGCCACAAATGAAGTATTTCTTTATTACTCAATGCTTCAGGTCACAGTTGTCAAATATGTACTTATTAGCATAGGAAAATTATTAGCATATATCGTGAATTTATTTATTACAAGCCTATGAACCCAAATTAAAATAAATTTACAAACGTTTAGAGAAGAAAATGTCTCAAATGAATAGGGAAAATATTGGTATAATATTTTAAGAGGAAAACACTTGGAAAAACTGTGTTTTATGTTTGTTCCCCTCACTCTTGACAATTGCTGTCTTGCTTCTGCTATTATTCTGGAGCTCAAGGATTTATATATTTGTAAAGATGATTTTATTCTATCTATAGAAAGTTAAATAACTAACGTTTTGTTTCTTCTCACAAAAAATCGTGATGGGTTTGCTTGCCTTCATTTCATTGTGACAATAAAATCATTCAATTATTTAAAAGAGAAGATAAAGATATTGATTCAATAGTTCTTATTAGAGTCAAATGTAGGCACACAGTAATTTCTCTGGTTAACCACCTGCCACCTATGTGCCTGGTACACAGTGGGTGCTCAGTACATGTTAGTCTCTTTTAGGTGTGCATCCTTTCAGGACTGAATTTGAAAGAATTCAGATGCTAAACAGACCAAAGGCAAAAACTACATGATTATCTCAATAGATGGAGAGAAGGCCTTCAACAAACTTCAACAGCCCTTTATGCTAAAAATTCTCAATAAACTAGGTATTGAAGGAACATATCTCAAAACAATAAAAGCTATTTATGACTAATCTACAGCCAATATCATACTGAATGGGCAAAAACTGGAAGCATTCCCTTTGAAATTCAGCACTAGACAAGGATGTCCTCTCTGACCACTCTTATTCAATATAGTATTGGAAATTCTAGCCAGAACAATTAGGCAAGAAAAAAAAAAACAAAGGTATTCAATCAGGAAAAGAGGAAGTCAAATTGTCTCTATTTGCAGATGACGTGATTGTATATTTAGAAGACCCCATCGTCTCCCCCCCAAAATGTTCTCTTTAATCATTATACTTAACCTTTAGTGACAGTTTGCTTTAATAACTATACTTAGTCTTTAGTGAGTTGTATTTTTTATGTTTTTGGAGAAAAGACGTGTGAAAGGGAAAGTGCCAGTCTTCCTCAAGTCACAAAGGTGCTTTGCTAATTCATTTGTTCACGTCTTTCAATGTAATTGACATTTCCCTGGATGTTTAACTATAAAGGCCAGAAAGTATAGATACTGTAGACACCACAAAGCTGTTAGTTTACCATTTAAATGGTAGCATTATTACATGCAAAGAGGATAAGGGCAGAGGATATAACATTTGGATTTTAGCTTGGCTCTTACTCCCTCTGAGACTCTAGGCAGGTCAAACTATCTGAGGGTCTAACAACTTAAATGTAACATATACATGTCATACTAGATCACTTCCAATGTCTGCATTTTGTTTCTAAAGATAAACTGTGGAATGTCTTAATTATTTTAGTAATGTCATCAGTTTGGAGATTATGTGACTTCAAAGATATTTTTATAAAGCATATACAGTCATGCATCATGTAACAACCTTTATGTCAACAACAGTTTGCATATAAAATGGTGGTCCCAGAAGATTATAATGGGGCTGAAAACTTCCTATCCCTTAGTGATGACTTGGTGATCCTGACTCTGTGTAGGCCTAGGATAATGTGTTTGTGTCTTAGTTTTTAACAAAAAAAGTTCACAAAATAAAAAAATAAAGTAAAATATTCTAATCAAAAAAAGCTTATATAATAAGGATATAAAAAAGGATAAAGAAAACAATTTTGAACAACTGTACAATGTGTTTATGTTTTAAACTGTCATTGTAAGAGTTAAAAAGTTAAAAAAAAATGGTTATAAAGTAAACTAGTTACAGTAAGCTAATGCTAATTTATTATTGAGGAAAAAAGTTTTAAGTTAATTTACTGTAGCCTAAGCATACATTGCTTTTGAAGTCTATAGTAGTGTCTAGTAACCCTAGGCCTTCACATTCACTCACTCACTCACCCACCCAGAGCAACTTTCAGTCCTGCAAGCTCAATTCATGGTAAATGTCCTATAAGTTGTACCATTTTTATCTCCTATGTAGCTTTTACTATAGTTTTTCTATGTTAGATGTATTTAGATATACAACTGCTTCCCATGTGTTACAATTGCCTACAGTATACAGTACAGTAATATGGTGTCCAGATTTGTAGCCTAGGACCAATAGGCTATGCCATATAGCCTAGGTGTATAGAAGGCTCTATTATCTAGGTGTATGTAAGTGCATTCTATGATATTCCCAGGGTAATGAAATCACCTAAAGATGCATTTCTCAGAATGTATCCCTATCATTAAGGGATGCATGACTGTATATAAGTTTGTTTTATTCAGTTTGAAAATGGATTCTTCCATTTATGTCCATTAATTTTCCATTGCTGTCCATGAAAACATATATTTTTTTTCTGATTCAGCCATATTTTATTAGAAACGTATACAAAGTGATGTTCTGTGGGACGATCTCGCCTGCTCCCTGTTTTTGTAAACAAAGTTTTGTTGGAACACATCTGTGCCCTTCCTTTGTGTATCGCCCATGGCTGCTCTTCTAATGGCAGATGTGAGCAGTTGAGACAGAAACCATAGTGCCACAAAGCTTAAAATATTTACCTTCTGTCCTTTGCAAAAAAAGTTTGTCAGTTTCTGATTCGGAGCAGAAAAGGTCAAACCAAAACCTGAATGACAAAATCTTCAGAAATTCCCATTCTTAGTTTGAAATACTTCTGGTTGAACCTAGGTACTCAGGAAGCTTTCCAAATCCTTAAGCAGTTTTCCAAATAAATCATTTATATTTGTATTTTTAAAGCAAGTCACAGTAATGGATTTGGCATGGAGCCCTGGGATTCAAATTAAGTTTGTCACTAACTTAAAATAGCACTTTTTTTGGGGTGACTTATTGAGGTTATCCAGGAATTTGTCTGTATCACATCGTTTTTCTTATGTTCCTGCTAATCCATTTGTAACAGGTAAAACCAGTTAGGACTTTCAATGCCCACTAATACCATCCTTAACTCAAATTAAGCCATTTATGCCAGAGTTAGCAATTTTTTGAAGTTTTGCATGAGTGAAAAATCAGACCTTGGTGATGACCTTGAGCAGTAGGATATAAATAACTCCCACATGCTTAGCGTTAGAATAATGGAACACTAGTCATAAGTGGGCTTTAATTAATCACAGTACTAAAAAATCATTTTTCAGAACTGAGGATGATGAAATATTACAAAACTTTTCTAGTTAAGAGAGTGATTTTACAGATTAAATTTTTAGAGTAAACATTACTATGTCATTCTAATATGGTTTTATAGCTTTAGTTTATTTGAAACAGCATAACTTTCTTCATTAATTATCAAATCGTGTCATGGCAGATGTGAGATATAACTATGAAGGGAGAACTGAAATATACAGAAACCCAAAGCATGATATAATTGCCACATGAAACACCTCATAAGCACAGACTCACCAGAAATCTAAATGCAAAGAATACTGAAATTAAAGTTACATTATTTTGTATCTCCTGGAGATCCTGTTTCAAGATACTGTGAACACCCATCTATGTTAAGATGCACTAAGTGAAAGTCATGTCGCTGCATGATTGACAGGTGGCAGTCCCAGAATATAAGGATCACATGGGCAGTGATCTTTACTTGTGGTCCATGCAGCAATTGAGTAACCTTATGCGGCTCATTAGAAGTTTGAATAAACACAAGTTTAGTTCTTTCTGACAACTCAGCAAGACATGATATCAGCAAGATTTAAATAGGCATGGAGGGGGAATTTAACATGAAAGGTAGCTTTCTCCCTTAAACTACAAAGTATTTTCTAGCTGTTTTTAATACTTAAAAATTGTTCCTGAACAGAACATAATTTGGCACTCTAAATCATTTGCATCTGACCTGAAGAACAGAGAGTAAAATAAACTTTAAGTATGTATCAAAGTGTATTCTTAGCTTTATGGCAGTCCTAAATGGAATACAAGAAAGCAGCACTGTAGTTACAGCTGACATAAATGGGCAGCACTGACCGGAAAGCATGGCACAGTGCTGCATGTGTAAATAGATCATTCTGATGGTCCGAAGTGCTGCATGGGCTTTAATATTTTATACTTTCCTTATTTGTTGATGTTTCCAGTCAAACATGGATATAAATTGGAATACAGCAGGCTGGCTGGAGCTATGGCTAAGGAAATCAGGCATGTATTTAATGGACTATGGATAAAGTAAGTTTAGTTTTTAAAGTTGGTTTTTACTCACCTATTTTTCAAACATCTCCTTTTTATAAAAGTTTAATACCTTTATTGTTTTGTTCAAAATGAATCTATCCCAATAACAAAAACTAAAGCATGAGAGAAAAATGTAAAATATATAAAGTAAAAAGTGTATGACCTCCTTGGTTACCCACTCTTCTCTTCCAAAAAAAAAAAACCAACAACTTATAATACAGTGTTACAGGACTTTTACATACATATATCAATGTGAATATAAACATAAATATATATTAAATATAAATATATGTGTATATATTTACATATAAATGCATATACAAAGTTTATTCTTGAAGAACTCAGAGGTTAGGGATACTGAGGCCCTAAATAGTCCAAGATCCCCAGATAACTTTTGACTTTCCCAGAACTTAACTACTGATAGCCTACTGTTGACCAGAAGCCATACCAGTTACAAAAACAGTCCATTAAAACATGTTATATGTTATATATATTATATATTATACTATTATATAAAGTAAGCTAGAGGAAAGAAAATCTTATTAAGAAAATTATAAAGAAGTGAAAATATATTTACCATTTCTCTCTCTCTCTCTCTCCCCGCTAAGCACCTTGAACCAGTGAGAATTGAAGCCTTTGCTTCTTGCTCTGTGTGTGAATTGGCGGTCATGCTAAAGTTCAGGCAGTTTACATGTCTGCTCCAGCTTCTAGTCCCTGCTTGTGCAATGCCTCATGTGCAGCTTATGTTGAGTATATAGTTGGGGCTTTCTCTGGTCTCTCCTAAGCAGGCACATTTTCTTAGACAAGCACAGAGCATTCCAGACCACCAGGAGTATCTTGAAATTTGTCAAATCTCATTATATCTCTTTCCAGAAATCTTCTTATTCCATTGCTGGCTGGTATTTTCCTTACTTAACTAATATTGAAACTCCAGGCGGCTGAAATGTTGGTCTTCCTCAATCATTTCCCACCAAGTTGCCATTGTTTTTGGCAACATTTCTGAGGCATTCTCTCACTCCACTCCAAATCAGCCTGGCCTCCTTCAGCTGCAGAACTGCCTGTTCTCACAGTGTATCCAATGTTGGTAGATTTACCCACCCAGAGACCAAAGGATGATGGAAACTTTCCCAGGACAAAACATCAGATTCTTGTTATTCTTACAGAAGTTCAGCAGTTTTTCTTGAATGACCATTTCTCAAATTGTTGTATTTCTTTTGCAAATTCCCAGAGTCTTTGAATGGTTATTATTTTTTTCAATTTTATCACTGATTTGGGGGAACAAAGTTTTCCAAGCTTCTCATTATCCTATTTCAGAAGTCCAGCTTCTGTGAGTGCTTTAATTTTTTTTTCATTAGTTTTGGTTTTCAACAGTAACTGATTTGTCAAGATGTGTCTTTATATTCATTTTACTTGAGTCTGGCTGAGCTTTTGGGGTATGATTATTAATGCCATTTTCCAATTTTGGAAAATTCTTGTACATTGTATTTTTAGATAGTTTTTATGACCTCTTTTCTAAAACTTTTTCATTTAGAAGTTAAATTTTAAGCATGATAGGTCATATGATATTTCATCACATCTCTCTGCTGTTCTGCTATATTTTTTTTACAGTCATTTGTCGGGGGATGCAGCAAAGGAGAAAGGACTTACAGAATGCCTACATAAATTGGTTATTAGTAGCATATAAACTGGGAACAACAAACCTCAGCAAACCACGGGAGGCCTCTGGGGAGGTTCCATGCCTCATGTTCCAGTGCAGGGTGACCTAGGCTCTGTTACCATAAACATTGTGCTCAAGGACGTAAAACCCCTTCGTAGCACTAAGATGTAACCAGACTTGTAGGCTCCTTGTAAGGCCCGTGTTCCACCAGCTGCACATAGATAATAGGCTAAAGTTAACCACATGTTCTGTTTTGTGAAACTCCCATGTTTTGTGAAACTCCCAAACCACTACTGTTATCAATCTTTAGAATGACATACCAGTTCTGGCTCACTGATTCACCCCTCCATCACATCACCCTCTCCCCACCATTCCACCCCTACCCTATAGATCAAAGTGATTGTAACCAACAAATACTGTGGGACATCAGAGTGCGGGGCCTTTGCACCCTCCTTCACGCACTGGCCCCCTGGTCCCACTATATGCATTCTTAATCTGTCTTTTTCTCATTCTTTTGTCACCACCGAACTCAGGGTACCCAGAGGTGGGGTGTGGGACTGGCTCTCTACATCATTTTGGATTTTTGTGTTTTGCTTCTGTTTTTATATTTTGATATTAGTCTTCAAGTTTACTATCCTTTTTCTTTGCTGTAGCCATCTGCTGCTAAGTATGTTTGATGAATTGTTCACTCCAGATATTGTCTTTTTCAATTTTATAATTTTCCTTTTGTTTCTGTTGTAGAGCTTCAATGTTTCTGCTAGAATATCCATTAACTCATGCTATCGATATATCTCTTAAGTTTTTCAACATACTTTAAAGTAGTTATACTAATGTATTTGCCTGTTAAAACGAATACTTTATTTAGTTTTGATACTATGCTATGTAACCTTTTTTTTGGTCATAATTTTCTGATATTTACATTTGGTTTTGTTTCCCATATTATTATGTTTTATTGTATGTTGAATTTTCTATATAAAACAATTTCAGAACAGAGAAAGCCCCTTCTTCTGCCAGACCTCGTCTAAGTTCTTATTGAACTAGATCTGGTATGGGTTTGCAGCTTGTGTTTGAGTTCACCCATGGCTTGAAATTCTTTGGGGGTGATTTCTAGACTGTTAATTTCAGAAGGACTTGGTATTTAAAAATTTTGAGAATATCAAGATCTTTTTATGCTTTACAGGCAGATTTTGGGGTTACAGGTGAATTCTCTAGCCACCATCTGTCCAGTGTTATGCAACTCAGGAGATCTTCCCTTGCCTTCCAGTTTGGCTCCAATATTTAATATTCTTCCGTGTATTTAAAGTCTGTCTGGAAAGACTTTGCAGACAGATGATAATGTACTTTTCTCCTGGGACTTTTTGGAATCTAATCTATCTTGCCCCCCAGTCCGTGTCCATTAAAAGTTTCTCCTTACATTATAAACATCCCTTGCTTATGAAGAATTATATCCTCTGTCCACAGAGGATATAACTGCAAGAATACAATTAACTAGCAATTTCTTCTTTTCTAGGTAGTACTCATTTCTCTCTGGAGTTTGGTTCATTTAAAATTATTTGTGTCTTTAGATTTCTAATAAATTTTTTAAAACTGTGACATTTAAAATTATCCATTTAAAAAATTGTTACAGTAAGAATTATGACTTATTGTGAACTTTTAAATACTTAGCAGATGTATAAGTTTTATTCCAGTTCTCTTCTTGCTTCATAGGAAAAAGAAAGAGATAATACGTCATTTAGAGAAGAATTAGGAGGCAGCAGGGAGAAAAGTTTATATATATATATATATACGGGCACACCTTGTCTTATATCATTTTACTTCATTGGTCTTTATGGACATTGCATTTTTTTACAAATTGAAGATTTGCTGCAACCCTGCATGAAGCAAGACTATTGGCACCTTTCTTCCAATGTCTGTGTTACACGTTGATAATTCTCCTAAAATTTCATGTTTCCATTATCGTTGTATCTGTTATGGTGCTCTGTGATCAGTGATCTTTGATGCTACTACAGTAATTGTTTCGAAGCATCACTAACCGTGCCCACAGAAGACAGCAAACGTACTTGATACATGTTGTTTGTGTTGTGACTGCTCCACCAACCAGCTATTATTCCCCTGTCTCTCTCCCTTTCCTCAATCCTCCCATTCACTAATACATAGCAATAGAAAAACTAGGTCAACTAATAATGTTATCAAGGCCTCTAAGTACACAAGTGAAAGGAGGAGTTGGACTTCTCTCACTTTAAATAAAAAAAAAGAAATGATTCAGCTTAGTGAGGAAGGCATGTTGAAAGTCAAGACAGGCTGAAAGGTAGGTTTCTTGTGCCAAACGGCCAAGTTGTGAGTGCAAAGGAAAGTACTTGAAGGAAATTAAATGTGCCAATCCAGTGAACACATAAATGATAAGAAAGCAAAACAATCTATTGCTAATATGAAGAAAGTTTTAGTGGTCTGGATAGATCAAACCAATCATAGCATTTCCCAAAGCCAAAGTCTAATTCAGAGTAGTTCCTAAATCTGTTCAATTCTGGAAGAGATTCATCAATCTAGATTCCATTAAAAACATTCATGATTCATGGAGGATATCAAAATATCAACATTAACAGAAGTTTGGAAGAAGTTAATTTCAATACTCAATGGATGCCTTTTAGGGGTTCAAGACTTCACTGGAGGAAATAACTACAGATGTAACAGAAGTAATGAGAGAACTAGAATTAGAAACGGAGTCGGATGATGAGACTGAATTGCTTTAATCTCATGATCAAATTTGAATGATGAAGAGTTTCTTCTTGCAGATGAACATGGAAAGTGGTTTCTTGAAATGGAATCTACTCCCAGCAAAGATGTTGTGAGCATTGTTGAAATGACAGCAAAGAATTCAGAATATAAACTCAGTTGAAAAAGCAGTAGCCAGATTTGAGAGAATTGACTCCAACTTTGAAAGAAGTTCTGCTGTGGGTAAAATGCTATCATACAGCATTGTAAATAACACAGAACTTTTCTGTGAAGGAAGAGTTGATGAAGGTGGCAAACTTTATCGTTGTTTTGTTTTGTTTTTTATTGCATTTTAGGTTTTGGGGTACATGTGAAGAACATGCAAGATTGTTGCAATAGGTACACACATGGTAGTATGATTTGCTGCCCTCCTCCCCGTCAACTGTATCTGGCATTTCTCCCCATGCCATCTCTCCCCAACTCCCCACCCCCCGCTGTCCCTCCTCTATTTTCCCCCGACAAACCCCAGTGTGTGATGCTCCCCTTCCTGTGTCCATGTGTTCTCATTGTTCAACACCCACCTATGAGTGAGAACATGCGGTGTTTGATTTTGTGTTCTTGTGTCAGTTTGCTGAGAATGATGGTTTCCAGGTTCATCCATGTCCCTACGAAGGACATGAATTCATCATTTTTGATGGCTGCATAATATTCCATGGTGTATATGTGCCACATTTTCCCTGTCCAGTCTATCATCGATGGCCATTTGGGTTGGTTCCAGGTCTTTGCTACTGTAAACTGTGCTGCAATGAACATTTGTGTGCATGTGTCCCTATAGTAGAACGATTTATACTCCTTTGGATATATACCCAGTAATGGGATTGCTGGGTCAGATGGAATTTCGATTTCTAGGTCCTTGAGGAATCGCCACACTGTCTTCCACAATGGTTGAACTAATTTATACTCCCACCAACAGTGTAAAAGTGTTCCTGTTTCTCCACATCCTCTCCAGCATCTATTGTCTCCAGATTTTTTAATGATTGTCATTCTAACTGGCGTGAGATGGTATCTCAATGTAGTTTTGATTTGCATTTCTCTAAAGACCAGCGATGATGAGCATTTTTTCATATGTTTGTTGGCCTCATGTATGTCTTCTTTTGTAAAGTGTCTGTTCATATCCTTCACCCACTTTTGAATAGGATTGTTTGTTTTTTTCTTGTAAATCTATTTTAGTTCTTTGTAAATTCTGGATATCAGCCGTTTGTCAGATGTGTAAACTGCAAAAATTTTTTCTCATTCTGTTGGTTGCCGATTCACTCTAATGACTGTTTCTTTTGCCGTGCAGAAGCTGTGGTGTTTGATTAGGTCCCATTTGTCTATTTTGGCCCTTGTTGCCAATGCTTTTGGTGTTTTGGTCATGAAGTCCTTGCCTGTGCCTATGTCCTGAGTGGTTTTGCCTAGATTTTCTTCTAGGGTTTTTATGGTGTTAGGTCTTATGTTTAAGTCTTTAATCCATCTGGAGTTAATTTTAGTGTAAGGTGTTAGGAAGGGGTCCAGTTTCTGCTTTCTGCACATGGCTAGCCAGTTTTTTGTGAAAGAAATTTAGTCTGCCATGCCTCAGCTGCGGAAGCTGCAGAAGTCAGACATGAGAGAATTCTCCCTATAAGAAGACTTTGTCTAATGTTGGTTCAAACTTAGCTTGATAGCCATGGAAAATGAACACTCTTCAATTGCTAGAAGAGCAATGTTAAAATTTCATGTGTTTTGCGTATGCTTTACAAAGTGATGAAAAATAGATTAATACACAATTTTTTTAAAAAAGATGATGGCTGAGAGGATTAAAGATGTTGACAAATACAGAAAGTGCTTAGAATAGTACTTGCATATACGTACTTAACAAATAGTGAAAATAAAAATATTAGTTATAACAATAAATACTGACTACATATTATTAGCTATAAGTATTTTCTATAATAACCATAATACATGTAATAATATATTAATAACAATTGGCTCCTGAATCAGAAACAAATTTTAAATAATCATCTCTCTGAATAAGTCAGGTACTATCTAAAATCCATTAAATCTGTGATTTTGAAAGAACTCACCAGGAAACTCTGGGTCAATTTAAAACCCATCACTCTTCAGCAAATATATTGAGATTAAGTATAAACACAGAAGAGGCACTGAATTTATTTTTTCATTTTACCCTGACTATTTTAACTGTTCTGGAATCTCATGATTAGAGTAAATACCTTCTATGATGGATGCTTATTTACCTTTTTGATAAAATAAACTGGTAAATCTATAATTCTTATAAATCAGATGCCAGAAAAATATTTTGACCTCAAAGTTAATGCTTATTTCCATTTTCTACTAATATTCTGAAAATCCAGGGCAAAAACTTGTTTCTGCTTAATTTTTCCCAGCAATCGTAAAATGTTTCTTTGGGTAAAGTGGGATACATTTTCAGAGAATTTGAGCCTCAATTCTGTGTGTATTTTTCACACTTAAGACAATCTTAGAAACTTCACATGCAGGAAATTTAATTTATTACATATAGAGGCATTGGCTGAAAATTATAATATAAACCAAAAATAAAGAATAGAGCTGGCTTAGAAATGTTGAATTACCAGATTAAAACATCTTTATAACATAATATAAACATATAATTAGGTAATTTAAACTAATCATTGAGATTCATAATGACCTAAAGTCATGGGGGTAGAAAAAGAGCTTTGTTTTATTCTGTTTTCTATACAACTCAGAACCAACCTAGAAATCTGTCATGGACAGTTGTATTTACCACCAAGCATCTGTCATTCTCTTCTGATAACCACAATTGTCCTTGGGGGATTTATTCTCTCACTTAGCTGTGTTTGGGAAGAGTTTCTTGCCTATCATCTTCCGGGATAGGTATATGACCCAAATCTGGTGCTGCAGGTGGCTTCTGAGATGGCTGCATTGATTCTTATTTCCTTCTACTGAAGGCTTTGTGCAATTCCCTCCCCTTGAGTAACTTTCTTCTAACTAACAGCATACCTCAGCATTAGGAAGAAGTCACTTCCATCATTAGATTACAAAATTCTGACTTCGATCTTACTAAGAGATCCTCTTCCTTGCTGGCTTACTTAGGAGATCCTCTTCCTTGATGAAACAAGATTCTATGCTGAGGCCCTTGCCAAGGAATTGAAGAAAATCTATGGTCAACAGTCATCTAGGAAATGAGGTCCTCAGCCCAACAGATCAAAAGGAACTGAATCCTATCAACAACCATGTGAGTGAACTTGGAAGTGTATCTCAAGTTGAGCCTTCAGATGAGCCTCCTGCCCTGGCCTACACATTGACTGAGCTTTGTGAAGGAGCCTGAAGCAAGGACCCAGTTAAGCCATGCCTGGATTCCTGACCCACAGAATTTGCGAGATTAAAAAATGTATGTCGTTTTAAGCTGCTACATTTTGTGGTCGTTTGTTATACAGCAATAGACAAGTAATGCATCTGGGTGTTTTTTATGCTCCCCTGGCCAAAATGTTTCATTCAGAATTGACCACATGATCCAACTCAGTACAATAAAAGTTAGATCGCCCTCCCTCTGCTATATACACAGGGCATAAGACTGCAAACACAACCTTGGTGATATTGGCAGTCTTACTTAAACCATTTGAAATCTGAGAAGGAAGCCAACATACAGCATAATAGAGAAGAGATGGAAAGAGGCTGGGCCCTAATAACCTTTTTTGGAGCACTCAGAATCAAGCTGCAATGGAAACTTGCATTTTCCCTGGATTTTTGGATATGTTCCTTTATATTTTACCAATAAAAAATATTATATTTTCAAAGTATATATTTTTGCTTAAAACAATTTGAGTTATAAAATCATATACTACATCATGAAATAGTCATTGAATTAATTCCTCTTCTTGCTTTTGGCCTTACAACTAATGTTTTATTCTCTCTATAAAACAGTAATTGTTAACAGAGCTAAGAAAACTGATGCTCAATGCAGGAATTGTCTTCTTCAGTACCTCTGGAGTCTAAAATAAATTTTTAAAAATGAAGTGCTAACGATCAGCTCAGTAGCATTTACATAGCTTAGCTGATGTTGGATATAAGAACTGACATGAATTTGAACCGTATAGTCACATTGTAGTTTGTTTTTTAAAATAATATACAGACAAAATTTCCAAAATGTTGCTTTCTTCTGTGTCCACAGAACACTTTGTTCTATGTTGATTTCTTTTCACAGGCAAATAACATCTTTAAGTTTCCATGGACATTTAGCAAACTTTTCCCAGATTCTACTGTGGTTGTGTTACAAATTGAGTATTCCTTATCCAAAATGCTTGAGACAAGAAGTCTTTCAAATTTTGGAATATTTGCATATACATAATAAGACATCTTGGGGAAGAAACCCAAGTCTAAACATGAAATTCATTTGTGTTTCATATACATCTTGTACACATAGCCTGAAGGTAATTTAGTACAATATTTTAAATAATTTTGTACATTTAAATAAGTTTGTGTACCTTGAGCCATCAGAAAGCAACGGTATCACTATCTCAGCTGCCCATATGGATAATCTGTGGTTGTCTGGCATTATGACAATTCCTGATTCTGAAATTACATACTACTGATAAGCAATCTTTTTTAATACTTACTCACAAGTACTTAACAATAAAAAATATGACATACCATTAATACAGGAAAATATAATGTGTTCAGGGTAACTAAGCAGCACAGTAGTGTCACAAGAATACCTGCATCAGCTGTTAAAGAAGAGAAACAAGAAATAGTGGCAGGCTTCCAGGCTCCACCTATGATGCTGTGTTTTGAATAAAAGGTTTCTGTACACTGTATTTTATTTTTTACTTTATTTATTTATTTATTGAGACCAAGTCCCTTTCTGTTGTCTGGCTGGAGTGCAGTGGCACAACCTCCACTGACTGAAACCTCTGCCTCCCGGGTTCAAGTAATTTTCCTGCCTCAGCCTTCCAAGTAGCTGGGATTACAGGTGTCTACCACCATGCTCGGCTAATTTTTTTGTATTTTCAGTAGAGATGGGAGTTCACCATGTTGGCCAGGCTGGTTTCGAACTCCTGACCTCAGGTGATTCGCCTGCCTTGGCCTCCCTATTGCTAGGATTACAGGCATGAGACACCACACCCAGACTATGTTTTATTATTTATTATTATTAATTGAGATGGAATCTTGCTCTGTTGCCCAGGCTGGAGTGCAGTGGTGCAATTTTGACTCACTGTAACCCCCACCTCTTGTGTTCAAGCGATTCTCCTGCCTCAGCCTTCAGAGTAGCTGGGACTATAGGCGTATACCACCATGCCCAGCTAATTTTTGTAGTTTTAGTAGAGATGGGATTTCACCATGTTGGCTAGGATGGTCTCGATCTTTTGACTTCATGATCTGCCTGCCTCAGCTTCCCAAAGTGCTGGGATTACAGGTGTGAGCCACTGCACCTGGCCTATGTTTTATTATTTTAGGTGGGAAGAAACATCAGAAGCAGGTGAAAGACCAGGAAGTGGGTCCTCTAGGGATCAGGAGGCATTCTACTGGTTGGCTTTTTAAAATGTTTCCTACAGAGTCATTTGCCTCATTTACAATGTCTTTTGTCTTACAAGTTTCTTGTTGATTTCATAAACTGACGTGATTTCTTATGAATGCATGCTGCTCTAGACCTTCAACAAGTCCATCACACATTTTCACCATGTCGTCTATAGGGACTTTTTCCTCAGTGTGAATGTCATCTTCATCATTACTATTACCACAAGCACCTTGATGCAGAACCATTTCAGCCATTTCAGAATTGGTCAATGAATGAACAACTGAAGCCTCAATGTTAAAAAACTTCATTGATATGCACTTCTTCCAGCTTTCTGATTGATATAGTTTGAATGTCACCTCCAAATCTCATGTTGAGATGTAATCCCCAGTGTTGGAAGTGTTTGGAACACAGGGGCGGATGACTTGGGCCATGAATGGCTTGGGCCATCCCCCTTAGTGATAAGTGAGCTCTCATTCTCAGTTCACATGAGATCCGGTCATTTAAGTGTCTGGTACCCCCTCCTAACTCTCTTTCTCTCTCTCTATCCCATTTTCTCCATGTGAGATGCCTGCTCCCTTTTTGCCTTCCACCATGAACAAAAGCTCCCTGAGGGCCCCCCAGAAGCCAGGCAGATGCCAGCACCCTGCTTCCTGTATAGCCTGCAGAGCCATGAACCAATTAAACCTCTTTTTTCTTTATAAATTACAGTCTTAGATGTTTCTTTATTGCAATGCAAGAATAGCCTAACATACTGATAGACTCTGAATGCATATTTTGCATATGAAAGGAGGTCCAAAATCATTTTTTTCCACACTTGACATATGGGAATCCTTCAAAGTACCAATTTGTTCATCATCATCACTGAACATAGCCGCAGGCGAGAAGTTGTACCAGGCATGCAAAACTGTGTCTTTAGTCACTATGTTCCAAGTCTTGGCAACAGCATATACAGTAATCTTCATGTTAAACCGCTTTTGGAAAACATCCACACCCATACCTCTGTTCACTGATGCTAGCATGCTGTTTAATAAAGTGTTTTTATATTTCCTTTTCATTGACTTAAGGATACCCTCATCATGTAGCTCAATGAATGAAGTTACATTTGAGGAAAGGTGCATGACATAAAAGTTTTTGATGAGAATTTCAGCTGGTAGATGAGTAGAACAGTTGTTAAGGAATAACAAAATCTTGCAGTTGTTATCCAGTACAGCTTCTGTGCAGTGAGCATGAACCACTGGTACGAAACGTTTGTAAAATCAATCAGAAAACATGTCCCTGGTGACCTATGCCTTTCTGTTAGCATAACAGTCTGGTAAGAAATTCACTCCTTGAAAACAGCAAGGACACAAGCTTATGCTTATCACAGCACGTTTACGCTTATGTGTGCCTGCTGCATTAGCACATCCCAGCACAGGTATTATCCTTGGCATCCTTAATTCCTGTTGGGGCTATCTCATCAGCTGTGGTTAGTGTCCTCCTGGGGCAATAATGGCAATAATGCCAAAACAGTGATGTTTCATCAGCATTTTAGACTTGTTCTGGCATCCAGTTTTCACAAGTGATGACCTTGGCAAAGTCATTACTAAATGTTTTTTTCACCACTTTGTAATTAGCAGATGCTTTACTACCACAATCTTTACAAGTCTAATGCTGTGTCTTTTCCTGAATATTCATGGTTCCCTTCAATTTTCAGTTCATTGTGATAGATCTTTGTTTGTTTCATAATCAGCATACCATTAAGTGACGTGTTCACTGTAATACCAACAGATCCACTTCTTCCATACACAATTGAGATCTTCCATTTTGGCTTTATGCAGTGTTTTTCTATTTTTCATTATCTTCTGCTCCTCACTTTCAGTAAGAACTTCAACAGTTTATTCTGCTGTCTCTTCAGATTATATCTGGGGTCATTCCAACACCATACTCTTCTGTAAGATGTTTCACACTTTGACCAAAATCCAATTTCTCCAACAGCTTGACTTTCTGTGCCATAGACATACACGAATGCTTCCTCTTTTAAAAATAATTATTACCCATACCCATATGGGTATCTGTAGGCCTTTTGGACACTTTGAACAATATCTTTATACCACAGAACAGAGAATAAACAAAAAATCCACAATGGGTAATACACATGTCTTAGCCCCACATGGGGCCTCATAAGGAACCTGCTATTGGCACATCCAGTCTACACACATGCTTTCTTATTACCCTTGACTGGCATGCTTGTTGGGGGAGAGGAATCTGGACAGGGAGGCAAACATGTTGCAATTCAAGAGGGCTCGGGGGGTCCTTTTACTCTTGGGGATGCTGGATAAATTAAAATAATTTCAGGTACTATCAACTTGGTGGTTGTATTTCTGACAATGCAAGGAATGTTTCCCCCACCTTTTAAATGTTTGTTTTCTATAATATTGTTATTATATTTTTCTGCTTTGTTCTTTATCTTATATCAAATATGGTTTAATTGAAAATAACTTTATATGCATAATTTTCCTAATGGATCATAAGTAACAACATCATTCATAATAAAATAATAAAATAGCAAAAATAACAATATTTTTGTAGTTTTAGATATGCTCTAAATAAAATAGTAAGAACAAAAAGTTCATAAAATCTTATCAAGGTCAAATGCTAGCCCAGTTGTTGATCCAAAACCAGGTATCTCTTCAACTTACCCTAATGAACTATCAATGACTAATCTTATATTGGGATAATAAAAAACAATGCTCTAGCATGATAAAGGCATACCAAATACAGAGACAATGTAGAAAAAAAGGTTAGCAGTAATATAATAAATCTTGGCTATAACATTCATTTCTATAAACCACCACAATTCGCTAAATCAAGTACATTATGGATTGACTAAATGTGATAATAGAAAATGGGTTTAGGAAGGATATAAATTTAGTTATCTATTTTAAGGAACAAACTCTGAAAAGACAGGTATTGTGTAATTTACCTTACCAAATAGTTTAGAAGAATGCCATGCATTCTCTTTCCCCCCACCCTTCTTGACGTCAATAGCATTTTGCAAAAGATGGTGGTTTAGGGCCATGTAACAGCTGGCTTAGTATGTTAGCTCTAGGAAATAAAGAGCAGACTCCTAATTACGTGACAATGGGAAAAGAGCTCTCTGTGAATCCCCTTTCTCATCTATAAAATTAGGAGAATCTGTAAAATGAGAACCTGCTTTATAGGATTGTTGACAGATTAAATGTAATAACAATAACAGCACTGACATACGATAAATCCTCAATAAAAGCTAACTGTAATTACTACTATTATAATATCACTGTGACTATTGTTATTTATTATTAGTTTCAACAAACTTATTTGGCATTTAAAATTCTTTGCCATTTGGGCTTAATCAACCCCAACTGCATTTATAATATAATAAACTCTAGGCTGTAAAATTCATTTCTATGAAACCTTTCCTCCATGTTACGAGAATGCTTCCTTCTATTCATTCATTACCTGCCACATGGCATCTTGCTTCCCTGTTTTTGTTCATGCTAACCTTTTTACCTATAATAATCTGTGGCCACAGTCATTCTTTTTGCCAATTTCCTCATAGCTTTATTCTACTGAGCCTTTGAGGTTCTTTCATCTCCTCTGCAAGACTTTCTAGGATACTCCCAGTAGGAAGTAATTTCTTCTTCTTATAAACTCCCGTAGTATATCATTTATGCCTCTTACATGGCATTTTTAACTTTTGATACTGTTAAAAATTTACATGTACATCAGATATTTTTCAAAATACTTTAAACACCTAGATGATGGGAGCCATGTATTAAACATCTCTGTGTCTCACACAGTACCTAGTAGAATGTCTTGCACAAAGAGAGCTAAACAGACATTCTAAGTGAATGAGTGATTATAGGAATCAGAAAAGTAATTCTTGCTTCATTAGAAGAATCTTCTAGATAACTAGACTAAGCAGTACTTATTTTCCTAAACAGTTGAATATAAAGACTCATTGTTGGAGGTTTGTTTCTTGGATAACCAAGGCTGATCACTGGATTCTTTTGATTTTCCCAAGATTGGGGCTAATGCCTGAAATTGGGGGAAGTTCTTTGAGTGAAAGTGTTTAAAAAATTTTTTTTAATCTGAATCAAATTTCAAAAAAGTGAATGCTTCTTACTTGACCAGAACTTAAAGCACCCTGGGATAAAAATTTCTGAGTTGTGAGTCTCAGGGGTCCAAACACAAAACCTCAAAGTATGGTGTCTTGGTTTGCTGACTACTTTGAACTGAAGGACACTGAAGAGCCCTCAGAAGCAAGGTCTTTCCGATCCTCTCCTTCCTTCTTTCTCCCCCTCTGCTTTCTCCCCCAAAGTAAGCCATAAAACCTTGTTTCCAAATCTTGGCTATAATGAATAGTGCTACAATAAATGTTGGGGTGCAGATATCTCTTCAATATATTGATTTCCTTTCTTTTTCGTATATACCTAGCAGTGGGATTGCTAGATCATATGGTAGCCCTACTGTTAGTTTTCTCAGGAAACTCCAAACTGTTTTGTATAGTGATGGTCCTAATTTACATTCCTACCAACAGTGTATGAGTTTCCTTTTCTCCATGTCTTTGTCAGCATTTATTGTTTCCTGTCTTTTTAATAAAAGCCATTTTAACTGGGGTGAGATGATATCTCATTGTAGTTTTGATTTGCTTTTCCCTGACAATCAGTCATGTTGAGCACCTTTTTATATGTCTCTTTGCCATATATATGTCTTCTTTTGAGAAATGTCTTTTCAGATCTTTTGCCCATTTTTTAATAAAATCATTAGATTTTTTTCCCATAGAGTTTTTGAGCTTCTTAAATGTTATGGTTTTAATCCCCTGTCAGATGGATAGTTTGCAAATATTTTCTCCCATTCTGTGGGGTTAGTTATTAATTATATGAAATATTTAGAAAAAGTAGTTGCATCCATATCTGAAAAATTTAGAGACACTGATGAGATGATGACCTTCATTCCCTAATGTTGTTATGGATCATCTGGATGTCACCAGACACATTAAAGAAACTGCATTGTAGGGAATAATCAACAGAAGGATTGAGCTTACGCAGGGTTTCCAAAAGTTTAAAAAATTCCATCAGATAACAGAAGGAATAACGTCAAATAAGAGTCATTGGTTGACAGGTGTGGTGGCTCATGCCTGTAATCCCAGCACTTTGGGAGGCTGAGTGGGGGCAGATCACAAAGTCAGGAGTTTGAGACCAGCCTGGCTAACATGGTGAAATCCTGTCTCTACTAAAAATACAAAAATTAGCCAGGCGTGGTGGTGGGCACCTGCAATCCCAGCTACTTGGGAGGCTGAGACAGGAGAAATGCTTGAAACTGGAAGGTGGAGGTTGCAGTGAGCCAAGATTATGCCACTGCACTCAAGCCTGGGAAACAAGAGCAAAACTTTGTCTCAAAAAAAAAAAAATCATTGGTCAAGGAAGTTTGGAAAATGGAGGACAAAGGAGGCTAAACAGGTTTCTTTAATATAGATTCCTGAGACTTTGACATACTAATTTTCCTCATGAATCTCCAATAAGGGTTATACAGCATTGATGTTTCCTGATCTCATATGGCCAAGGATTACCCTCGACTTTTTTTTTAACCAGAGCACCTTGAAGGACTGATAATCTATGAAGCACATTTTGGGAAACTCACGTCTAATATTATCCAAAGGAGGTTAATGACAATATGCCATGAAAATTAATCAAAATGCAGTTTCATATATATCAAACATACATTTCCCTTTAATATCAAATCTAAAAAGACATAGTCTTGAAGTAAAAAGAGTCTTATCATTTCAAATGGGTAATCTGGATATTAATTCACCTGTTGTTTAGAATCTTATGATTCATTAAACAAGGACTCAGTTTTTACCTTCTTTGTGGCAAGCACTGTGTTCAGTACCAAGATAATAAAAGATGTTGGTAACACAATATATCTTCCCATTTAGATTGCAATTCCAGAGTTGTAAAGGTACATTCTTTCACAAAATAGTTTTAAAAAATATGTCAAGAGGCTATATCAATAAGTTATTGAGTCGCAGAATATTAAAGAAGTGGGAGACCAATATAGGATAGAGAAGAAGGTTTCATGGTGGATGCAAGATTTGAATTTGGCCGAGGAGACTGATAGGATGCACAGTTCCATTTGGGTTCAAGCATAGAATATGTACAGAATAAAGAAAAGATTTAGGAATCCAAGTCATAGTAGAAACATCTCCTAGACCTAGAGTTAGAGATCTAGATTCCAATCCCAGTTCTGAAAGTCATTTGCTATGTGACCTTAGCTGTGTTGTCTATATATAGATTATGGAAAATAATGCCTGTTTCATCTATTTAAAAATATCATTAGGAGGAAACGCCTATGGACAGCATAGTATGTTGTTAAGATTTGGGGTTCAAACCATATTTATCTAAGTTCATCAAAACTTACTGCAAAGCATTGCTTACAATGTGTCCTCAATGAACATTTATTTCGTGAAAGAATGAATGGATAAAAAAAGTTAGACAGACCTGAATTTCCTCTGTCACTTACTAACTATACAATCTTTGTTGAATTACTTAGTCACCCTAAGCCTCAGGTTTCTTATCTCTAAAATGAGAGTTAAAAATTATTCTTATGTCACAAGATTGCTCTTGGTAAATGCAAATTGATGAAAAAATCTTAGCACAGTAGTTCGTGTATACTTTTCATCACATATACATTCTACATATTGGACAATTAAAGATAATTCATCAAATATAAAGTACAATGATTGTGTCTATGATAAAAAAAAAAAAACTACCACATAGCTGAGAAGGAGTAGTGAGTGTTCAACATGTAGTTGTGAACTGATACTTTTGGTCCAAGAGCTGCATCAGAACATGATGAGTGACACACAGGACATACCATAATATCACTAAGAATGTGGATTTAAAAAGAATCATATGATTGACTGATTCTTCAGAAGGATTCTAGATTACCACACCATTTAAAAATATGTGTAAGAAAAGGGGAGCTCGAAAATTATGTATAGGAGGCTTTCCAGTATATGTTGAGCCTCAAATGAATAAAATAAACTGAAATTTAGACATTTACTCACAACAATAGGTATAGCTCAGAGGTAATAATCTCCGGAAAGAGTATTGATGATGTTAATCATTTTATACATTTGTAAATTGATTTGTTTTCTGTTGGGACCCAAAGAAGATGTCACATAACATGTGATCATAACAGATGTAGATGTTTGAGCTGGTACTCTCATTCTAAGGAACATCCATTGACTTTGATAGAAATTTTATCATTAAAAATGATTTGAAAATTGTCTTGCTTGATTTACCTACTGCCTTTGGAGTATTTTTCGTTCAATACTTTGAAGTATTTCAGGGTTCAATACATCAATGAGACATATGGATTATCTAGGGAGAATCTATTTGTTTCTCTAGGCCATTATGCTGTTGGAAGCACATTAAATCAATTATTCATGATTTCTTCTGATTAACAAATTTGTACTATCTGAAATATATGTTCAGTACTATTAAATACTTTATTAAAAGTTATATTATTTGCTCCTAATAACCAGAGTTGGGTACATAATTATTTCTTCTGTTAGCATTTTAGAGATATAAAAGGGGCTCATTTCTAATAAGAAAATATTAACCATTGCACAAGGCATTCTAGAGAGGAGTGTTCATAATATCACATTTTAAGTAATTGAAAAATGTATTTAAATATATTTTGTCCAAACTAAAGCATGACATCAATCATCTGTGTATAATACAACATTGCATTTTCTTACATTCTCTAGCTAAATATTAGAGGGACTACTATGTAAAAAATCACCAAATTATTCTAGTAGTTCTATTCTTAAAACCATTAAAGGGGGATCCACCAAGACAGCTGAATAGAAACAGCTCCGAAATGCAGTTCCCAGTGAGAGAGACCCAGAAGACGAGTGATCTCCGCATTTCCAAACGAGGTACCAGGTTCATTTCAATGGGACTGGTTAGACAGTGAGTTTAAACCAAAGAGAGCAATCTGAGGCAGGGTGGTCCACTGCCCCACCTGGGAAATGCTTCTGACCAGAGGATTGGGGGTTCTCCCCCTCTGGCATTCCGGTTCAGATACTGTGTTTCACCCAAGCCCTCTGTAATCCACAGAACAGGAGATCTTTGCTGGGCTGAAAAGCACCCATGAGTTAACTGCACAGAGCTGAGCAGCAACCCTGGCCAGTGCTGTGGGTTGTTGGCACAGATCTAAGAGGATGTATTGGTTGATGCTGATAAAGCCTGTGGGATGGAGCAATCTGCCCCCTAGAAAGAAGGGGAACTGAAAGCAGGGAGTCAGGTTAGGTGGGTCCCCCCTCCACAAAGCCCAGCAAACTGTAGCCCTCTTGCTTGGGAGTTTCGCAGCTAGCACATCCACTCAAGCTTGATCCTGAATGATCAAGCTCAATGAGGGGAAGGGCAGCCGCCATTGCAGAGGCAGGTCTAATCTTCTTGTATAAACAAAAGACACAGGAAATATATGTGGCAGCTTGACTGAGTCTGTGGCAGCCCATCAGCGCCTCTGCAGGCAGACAAAAGAAGGTCTGCCTCCTCAAGCAGCTCCCTGAGATCAAAGCTAGATAAATCCATAAAAATGGGAAGAAAACAGGGCAAAAAGAATGAAACCATCAAAGACCAGAACACCTCTTCTCCTCCCAGGGATTACAACTCCTCACTAGCAAGGGAAGAAAACAGGATGGAGAATGAGTTTCACGAATTGACAGAAGCAGGCTTCAGAAGGTGGGTAATGACAAACTCCTCTGAGCTAAAGGAACAGGTTCTGACCCAATGCAAAGAAACTAAAAACATTGAAAGAAGGTTAGATGAAATGCTAACTAGAATAACCAGCTTAGAGAAAAACATAAACAACTTGATGGAGCTGAAAAACACAGCACGAGAACTTCGTGAAGCATACGCAAGTTTCAATAGCTGAATTGATCAAGCAGAAGAAAGAATATCAGAGATTGAAGATCAACTCAATGAAATAAAAGGAGAAGGCAAGAATAGAGAAAAAAGAGTGAAAAGAAATGAACAAAGCCTCCAAGAAATATGGGATTATGTGAAAAGACCTAATCTATGCTTGACTGGTGTACCTGAAGGTGATAGAGAGAATGAATCCAAGCTGGAAAACACTCTTCAGGATATCATCCAGGAGAACTTCCATAACCTAGCAAGGCAGGCCAACATTCAAATACAGGAAATGCAGAGACCACCACAAAGATACTCCTCAAGAAGAGCAACCCCAAGGCACATAATTGTCAGATTCACCATTATTGAAATGAAGGAAAAAATGCTAAAGGCAGCCAGAGAGAAAGGTCGGGTCACTCACAAAGGGAAACCCCTAAGACTCACAGCAGATCTTTTGGCAGAAACCATACAAACCAGAAGAGAGTAGGGGCCAATATTCAACATCCTTAAAGAAAAGAATTTTCAACCCAGAATTTCATATCCAGCCAAGCTAAGCTTCATAAGTGATGGAGAAATAAAATCCTCTACGGACAAGGAATTACTGAGATATTATGCTGCCACCTAATCTGCCTTACAAGAGTTCCTGAAGGAAGCACTAAACATGGAAAGGAACAACCAGTACCAGCTGCTGAAAAATGTACCAAATGGTAAAGAACAACGATGCGATGAAGAAACTGCATCAACCAATGGGCAAAACAATCAAACAGTAACAAAATGGCAGGATCAAATTCAGACATAACAATATTAACATTAAATGTAAATGGCCTAAATGCCCCAATCAAAAGACACTGGCAACCTGGATAAAAAGTCAAGACCATTGGTGCGCGGTATTCAGGAGACCCATCTCAAGTGCAAAGACACACACAGACTCAAAGTAAAGGGATCAAAGAAGATTTACCAAGCAAATGGAGAGGAAAAAAAAGCAGGAGTAGCAATCATAGTCTCTGATAAAACAGACTTTACACCAACAAAGATCAAAAGAGACAAAGAATGGCATTACGTAATGGTAAAAGGATCAATACAAAAAGAAGAGGTAATTATCCTAAGTATATATGAACCCAATACAGGAGCACCCAGATATATAAAGCAAGTTCTTAATGACCTACAAAGAGACTTAGACTTCTGCACAATAATACTGGGAGACTTTAACACTCCACTGTCAATATTGGACAGATCAATGTGACAGAAAATCAATAAGGATATCCAGGATGTGAACTCAGATATGGACCAAGTGGACCTAATAGACATCTGCAGAACTGTCCACCCCAAATCCACAGAATACACATTCTTCTCAGCACCACATCACACTTACTCTAAAATTGACCACATAATTGGAAGTAAATCACCCCTCAGCAAATTCAAGAGAACAGAAATCATAACAAACAGTCTCTCAGACCACAGTGCAATCAAATTAGAACCCAAGATTGAGAAACTAACTCAAAACTGCACAACTTCATGGAAACTGAACAACTGGCTCCTGAATGTTGACTGGATAAACAAAGAAATGAAGGCAGAAATAAAGATGTTCTTTGAAACCAATGAAAATGAAGACACAATGTACCAGAATGCAGTGTCTAGAGGAAAATTTATAGCAATAAATGCCTGCATGATAAACAAGGAAAGATAAAAAATGGACACCCTATCATCGATATTGAAAAAGCTAGAAGAGCAAGATTAAAAAAAAACTCAAAAGCTAGCAGAAGATAAGAAATAACTAAGATCAGAGCAGAACTGAAGGAGATAAGAGACACAAAAAACCCTTCAAAAATCAATAAATCCAGGAGCTGGTTTTTTGAAAAGATCAACAAAATAGACAGACTACTAACAAGACTAATATAAAAGAAAAGAGAGAAGAATCAAATAGATGCAATAAAAAATGATAAAGGGGATATCACCACTGATTCCACAGAAATACAAACTACAATCTGAGATTACTACAAACAACTCTATGCACATAAACCAGTAAACTTGGAAGTAATGGATAAATTCCTGGACACCTGTACCCTCCCAAGACTAAACCAGGAAGAAGTTGAAACCCTGAATAGAACAATAACAAGGGCTAAAGTTGTGGCAGCAATTAATAGCCTACCAACCAAAAAAAGTCCAGGTCCAGTGGGGTTCACAGCTGAATTCTATCAGACATACAAAGAGGAGCTGGTACCATTCCTGTTGAAACTATTCCAAACAATACAGAAAGAAGGAATCCTCCCTAACTCATTTTATGAGACCAACATCATCCTGATACCAAAACCCGGCAAAGACTCAACTAAAAAAGAAAACTTCAGGCCAATATCGATGATGAACATTGATGCAAAAATCTTCAATAAAATACTAGCAAACTGAATGCAACAGCACATCAAAAAGTGTATCCACCAAGATCAAGTAGGCTTCATCCTGGGGATGCAAGGCTGGTTCAACATACACAAGTCTGAAATGTAATCCATCACATAAACAGAATCAAAGACAAAAACCATATGATTATCTCCATAGATGCAGAGAAGGCCTTTGACAAAATTCAAAGGCCTTTATGCTAAAAACCCTCAATAAACTAGGTATTGATGGAATGTATCTTAAAATAATAAAAACTATTTATGACAAACCCATAGCCAATATCATACTGAATGGGCAAAAACTAGAAGCATTCCCTTTAAAAACTGGCACTAGACGAGGATGCCTTCTCTCAGCACTCCTATTCAATATAGTATTGGAAGTTCTAGCCAGAGCAATCAGGCTAGAAAAAGAAATAAAGGGTATTCAATTAGGAAAAGAGGAAGTCAAATTGTCTCTATTTGCAGATGACATGATTGTATATTTAGAAGCCCCGATCGTCTCAGCCCAAAATCTCCTTAAACTGATAAACAACTTCAGCAAAGTCTCAGGATACAAAATCAAGGTGCAGAAATCACAAGAATTCCTATACGCCAATAACAGACTAACATAGAGCCAAATCAAGAGCAAACTCCCATTCACAATTGCTACAAAGAGAATAAAATACCTAGGAATACAACTAACGAAGGATGTAAAGGACCTCTTCGAGGAGAACTACAAACCACTGATCAAGGAAATAAGAGAGGACACAAACAGATGGAAAAACATTCCATGTTCATGATTAGAAAGAATCAATATCATGAAAATGGCCATACTGCCCAAAGTAATTTATAGATTCAACACTATCCCCATCAAGCTACCAATGACCTTCTTCACAGAACTGAAAAAAACACTTTAAACTTCATCTGGAACCAAAAGAGAATCTATTTAGCCAAGACAATCCTAAGCAAAAAGAACAAAGCTGGAGGCATCAGGCTATCTTACTTTAAGCTATACTACAAGGCTACAGTAAGCAAAACAGCATGGTACTGATACCAAAACAGATATAGACCAATGGAACAGAACAGAGGCAGCGGATGCAATGCCACACATCTACAACCATTTGATCTTTGACAAGCCTGACAAAAACAAGCAATGGGAAAATGATTCCCTGTTTAATAAATGGTGTTGGGAAAACTGGCTAGCCATGTGAGAAAGCAGAAACTGGACCCCTTCCTTACACCTTACACTAAAATTAACTACAGATGGAGTAAAGATTTAAACATGAGACTTAACACCATAAAAACCCTAGAAGAAAACCTAGGCAAAACCATTCAGAACATAGGCATAGGCAAGGATTTCATGACTGAAACACCAAAAGCAATGGCAACAAAAGCCAAAATAGACAAATGGAATCAAATTAAGTTTCAGAGCTTTTGTACAGCAAAAGTAACCATCATTAGAGTGAACTGGCAACCAACTGAATGGGAAAAAATTTCTGCAATCTACTCATCTGACAAAGGGCTAATATCTAGAATCTATAAAAAACGAAAACAAATTTGCAAGAAACAAACAAACCCATTCAAAAGTGGGCAAAAGACATGAAAAAGACACTTTTCAAAAGAAGACAAATATGTGGCCAAGAAACATATGAAAAATGCTCATCATCATTGGTCATTAGAGAAATGCAAATCAAAGCCACATTGAGATACCATCTCACTCACACCAGTTAGAATGGTGATCGTTAAAAAGTCTGGAGACAACAGATGCTGGAGAGGTTGTAGAGAAATAGAAACATTATTACACTGTTGGTAGGAGTGTAAATTAGTTCAACCATTGTGGAAGACAGTGTGGTGATTCCTCAAGGACATAGAAATAGAAATTCCATTTGACACAGCAAGCACACTACTGTATGCCCAAAGGATTATAAATTGTTCTATTATAAAGACACATGCACATGTATGTTCACCGTGGCACTGTTTATAATAGCAAAGACCTGCAACCAACTCAAATGCCCTTCAATGATAGACTGGATAAAGAAAATGTGGCACGTATACACCATGGAATACTATGCAGCCATAAAAATCGATGAGTTTCTGTCCTTTGTAGGGACATGGATGAATCTGGAAACCATCATTCTCAGCAAACTGACAGAAGAACAGAAAACCAAACACAGCATGTTCTCACTCATATTTGAGTGTTGAACAATGAGAACGCAGGGACACAGGAAGTGGAGCATCACATACTAGGGTCTGTTGGGGGTAGCTAGAGGTGGGACAGTGGGGGATGGGGTGGTTAGGGAGGGATAAAATGGAGAGAAATGCCAGATATGGGTGACAGGGGAATGGAGGCAGCACACCACCTTCCCATATATGTACCTATGCAACCATCTTGCATGATCTGCACATGTACCTCAGAACCTAAAGTACAATAATAATAATAATAAAACATAAAAAATGTTACCTCTGTTTTTAATACTCAATAAACACAATTGGGGTGCTATAGTTTAAAAAGTTTTTATATTATATTTTATATAACAATAGTCTATGCTACTTTACTTTCCTAGTATTGCAAGCTAAAAACTTTTAATACCAAAGTTACTGAAAGAGGAAAAAAAATTTTTAATTAACACTTTAATGTCTTCTGTCTTCCATCTCTTAGACAATCTGTTGTTAAATTCTGGCATCTCTTTCTACTTCTTCAGATATGACTTCTTTTGATTCATATTGCATACCTTACACCTGGAATAAATTATAAATACCTTTAATAAAGCTATTCCTTGTACATAACAGCTATAGCTACTGTTGGGCTGAGAACATGATACCCCAAAATGTGGCACCTTGGTAACTGAGAAGACTGCAGAAGCAGGAAGGTTGCTTTTACTGTCTCCTGCTTTTTCCTCTAAAGAATGGTCATAAAGAATTCTCTACCTACCTCACATGATTGTAGGTCATAAGACACTCATACCACAGAGGTCCTATCCTATACCTGGAGAATAAGAAAAATTTGAACAAAGAGGTCCTGGTAAGTTCCTTCCAGTTTATTACAAATCACCCATATCCACTTTTTGTCCAATCATACATCTACACAATGGTGCATTCTTCTTTAAACTTAAGCATAAACATATAGTTTTTCTTTTCCTGGTTCTTTGGGTCTTCAGTTCTGAAGACTCCTGTGTCATGCAAAACTTTTGTTAAATACATAATGCATTTTTCTTGTTAACTTGTCTTATGTTGTAGGAGTGTCAGTTGTGAACCCTGTGATGGGTGAGGAAAAGATATTTCTTTTTGTCCCCTACAATACTCAATATATGTTATATGAATGAATTGCTCATCTGACTTTCTTCCTAGTCTTGCTACTCAGCCACTGAATCTCTGGGGACCTAGCGTAAGATGACAGATTTTCCATGTATTTCAGGCTTTTTTTTTTTTTTTTTTTTTTTTTTTTTTTGTTTTTGTGTGGGTCTTTTGGCAGGCGGGAATGCATGAGGCCAATAAACAAAAAAAAAAAACACC
>CAUYLG010008419.1:0-16936 GCA_963573385.1 Cacajao melanocephalus | reverse complement strand
CTGTCTAATGCCAGAGAATATGAACTTTGTTTTTGATTGTTATAAATGGAAAACATTAGTAAACCATCTTTGTCAAAGCAAACTCCACTTTTTTAGGTATGCACAAATGGCTACAGTCATGCAAACCCAGCTTTTTTTTTTTTAATACAGATGGGGTCTTACTGTGTTGGCCAGGTTGGTCTTAAACTCTCGACCTCAAGAAATCATCCCACTTCAACATCTCAAATTGTGTGTCCTTTTGATATAAGGGATCTGGGTTTAAAAACCAAGGTAGACTGTAATATTATAAAATACATATTTGGTTTTTGACCCCATTTCCCAATACACGAGTCCCCAGATCCCTCATTGTGCTAAATTTCTACCTGTACTGCTGAAAATTATTTAAATTACTCATTCAGCAGCTCATAATGTATAATCATGAACAACATCAGACCTATGCTCAGCTCTCTCACAAATTATCTCCTCAGTAACGTTGTTTTTATGCAACTGGGAGGCAGCTAGAGGTTTGAAATTGCAATTACCACAAAACCTTTGAATCCAGTCTGATTACCTAGTCTTTCCACAGTTTTAATGAATTGGTTAAAAGAGTTTCTGTCAATTTTTGTCACGTTTTTATCAATTGCTTTCTTTCTTTCATTTTATTTTGAGTGTTTCCAATATATCTCTTGGTTTGAAAAAAAAAAAAAGATTATGGAGCCCTTTACCAAGTAAAATGTTTTTATTATAGTTTCAATGCATTAAAACATACTTAAAAGTTACATTTATTTTATTTCAATCTATGTTATCCCTTACTTACAGTGATGTGTGTACATTTATGTAGACAGAAAAAAATCAGCCCAGCATGGTGGCTGAGGCCTGTAATCCCAGTTCTTTGGGAGGCTGAGGTGGGCAGATCACGAGGTCAGGCGATTGAGACCAAACTGGCCATGGTGAAACCCTGTCTCTACTGAAATACAAAAAACTAGCCAGGCATGGTAGTGTGAGCCTGTAGTCCCAGCTACTCAGAAGGCTGAGGAAGGGGAATTGCTTGAACTTGGTAAACGGAGGTTGCAGTGAGCTGAGATCGTGCCACTGCACTCCAGCCTGGCAACAGAGCAAGACTCTGTCTCAAAAAAAAAAAAAAAAAAAAAAGAAAAGAAAAGAAAAAAAGAAAGAAAAGAGAAAAGCAAGAGTTGGGCTGGAGCCCAATATCAGAGGCGGGAGTTAAGGTTGCAAAGACCAGAGGCCAGAGATAATGAGCCACAGAAACCAGACAAAGGAGCTGGAAGTTAGTCTTGAAGGGAGTGGCCCCCACTCAAGTGATTTACTAGAGAAGCACTTCAAAGAAATGTGTATTTGAGAAAGAGACTCTGCCTGTCATGTAATGAACTTGGTGGAAGCAGGCAAGGCTAAAAGTCAGGAAGACCAGGCCTTGAGCAACCTCCTAGGGTGTATCTCCCAGGGCTATTGTGAGAAGTGCTGGGAATAATCCCCATAAAGGGAATACCGAACATCCAGCTGGCACAATTATCTGCTTACAGGCCCTTGATTTATTTATTGTTTTTTGAGGCAGAGTCTCACTCGGTCACCCAGGCTGGAGTGCAGTGGCACCACTGCGGCTCACTGCGACCTCAGCCTCCAGAGCATATGGGACTACAGGCGCTGACCATGCCAGCTAATTTTTGTATTTTTTGTAGGGAAAGGGTTTCACCATGTTGCCCATAGGCTGGTCTCAAACTCTGGAGCTCAAGCGATCCGCCTGCCTCAGCCTCCCAAAGTGCTGGGATTACAGATGTGAGCCACCGCGCCCAGCCGACTTTTCACATTTTGATAACCCACCTCCATCCTTTGGTCAGCCAGAACCTAGCATGTTGTAGGAAATGACCTGACAGGGATCCATTTCTAAAGGGAGAAGAGAGTCCTATTGATAAAACCAGAAAAGTTTATCCAGAGTCTTGAAGGTTCTTATTTATTCCTGTAGCTACTATACCTGGCACAGTGCCTGATATACTATAATTACATAATAATATAGATGCCAAATGAATAAATAGCAGTAGTGACAGCTACCGTGTATTGAGTACTTAGTGCCTAACATGTTAAAAATATAAAATAATGCTGGGCACGGTGGCTCACGCCTGTAATCCCAGCACTTTGGGAGGCCAAGGTGGGCAGATCACCTGAGGTCGGGAGTTCAGGACCAGCCTGACCAACATGGAGAAACCCCGTCTCTACTAAAAATACAAAATTAGCTGGGCGTGGTGGCACATGCCTGTAATCCCAGATAACTCAGGAGGCTGAGGCAGGAGAATCGCTTGAACCCAGGAGGCAGACATTGTCATGTTGTTGTCCAGCCTGGGCAACCAGAGCAAAACTTGGTCCCAAAAGAAAAAAAAGAAAATACATAATAAATAAATGCTGAACAAATGAGGGGTCAAGCGCAGTGGCTCACGCCTGTAATCCCAGTACTTTGGGAGGCCGAAGCGGGTGGATCACTTGAGGTCAGGAGTTCAAGACCAGCCTGGCAAACAGGATGAAACTCTGTCTCCACAAAAAATACAAAAATTAGCCAGGCGTGGTGACACATGCCTGTAGTCTCAGCTACCTAGGAGGCTGAGACAAGAGAATCGCTTGAACCCAGGAGGTAGAGGTTGCAGGGAGCTGAGATTGCACCACTGCACTCCTGCCTAGGTGACAGAACAAGATTCTGTCTCAAAAAAAAATGAAAAAAAAAATGAGTGAATAGTAGCATGGATTGTATTGTTTATTGAGCACTAATTCCTTAAATAAGCACTCATCTTTTTTAATACAACTGTATGTGGTCAATATTACCATTTTATAGATAAGGAAATTGTGGTTTAGAGACATTAAGTAATTCTCCAGAAAGTCAAAATGGTCAGCAATTGATGGCTAGCACAAATTTACTAAATATTAGGTTGGTGCAAAAGTAATTGCAGTTTTTGCAATGGAAAGGAACGCCTATTATCAGATGTGTAATTAGTTGTGTCTTTCTCCACCAGAGGGCGCAGTCCTGCACCCAAGACTTGCCACAGAAACACTGATAATGGGGTAGATCTGAAAGTAGGCTCATCACCCTGGTCATCGATAACAGCAGTCACTGGTGGAATCAGGAGATTCTGCAGTCACAGGACTCAAACTTGGAAATGAGAAATCATCTGGAAACCTAAATGATCGCCGGGCCTCAAAATGTAATATTCAAGTTCTCCTTTCACGTACATATTCAGCATTTTCCAAGCCTTCAGCCAATATTTCTCCCTCTTTGGTTTGTCTCTCCATGGGGACAAACGTATTCTGCATTTATTTTTACTCTGGTAAATGATAAAGTAATGAATGACAGATGGTTCTAACTTAATTGACGGGCTTCCCACCATATTGCAAACCAAATGACTTGAAAATTGTCACCTCAGAACCCTATGTCTGCATTTTAATTTTTGTAATCTAGGACTCTTTTCTATCTCAAGCCAGTAAATAAAGAAACTGTATTTTCACTTCTTTCCACTGTACTTTGGCAAAAATAGATTCTGGACTTCTTACTACTATTTCATTGTGTCCTTTCTGGCAAATGTGAGTCTGTATCATTTATTGGTTGCATCCTTACACATGTATCATTCTTACCCATCTCAGTCCTGTCTACCATGGAAACAGTGGATGATGAGAAGAGAGTAATAAGCATGAAATTCAAAACCAGAATGGTGAACTCATGCTGGGGCTACAGGGTCTGTATTGTCTGCAACTGGAGTGGACCATTCCTGCTGTTCTGTCCTTGGTATGACACTGACATAAGGCTACAGTAAGACTCAAAGTAAAGATTAGGAAAAAGGATTATCAGGTAAATACTTACAAAAATAAAGCTGTATTACTTAGCCAGGAGTGATGGCATGCACCTGTAGTCCCAGTTACTTGGGAGGCTAAGGCAGAAGATCACCTGTGCCCAGGAGGTCAGGGATGCAGTGAGCCATGATCACATCACTGCACTCCAGCCTGGGCGACAGAGCAAGACCCCGTCTCAAAAGATAAATAAACAATAACATATAAAATTAAAAAATAAATAACCAGCCAGGCGTGGTGGCTCACACCTGTAATCCCAGCACTTTGGGAGGCCAAGGTGGCGGATCACCTGAGGTCAGGAGTTCTAGACCAGTCTGGCCAACATGATGAAACCCCATCTCTACTAAAAATACAAAATTAGCTGGGCGTGGTGGCGCGTGCCTGTAATCCCAGCTACTAGGAAGGGTGAGGCAAGAGAATCACTTGAACCTAGAAGGCAGAGGTTGCAGTGAGCTGAGATTGCGCCATTGCACTCCAGCCTGGGCAAAAAGAGCAAAACTCCATCTCAATAAAAATAAAATAAAGCAAAATAAAAAATAAATAAGATAAAAAACTACTCTAAAGAGGCACAAACATGATAAAAGGAAAAATTCGCCATAAAAATATTAATATAAAAACTCTCAACTTGCTTGTACCCCATAACATAGTCTCAGTTAAAACTGCATTGATAAATTTGACCTTTTTTTTGAGACAGGGTCTCGCTCCGTTGCCCAGGTTGCAGTGCAGTGGCGCTATCACAGCTCACTGCATCCTCAACCTCATGGGATCAGAGAATCCTCCCACCTCAGCCTGCTGAGTAGCTATGACCACATGTGTGTACCACCATGCCCAACTAATTTTTTTAATTTTTAGTAGAGACAAAGTCTGTCATGTTGCCTAGGCTGGTCTCAAACTCCTGGACTCAAGGGATCCTCCCACCTCGGCCTCCCAAAGTGCTGAGATTACACGCATGAGCCACTGCATCTGGTCAAACTTGGCTACTTTAAATTGAAAGACTTCCATATGACCAAAGACACTACTGGCAAAAATGTATCCTAGCCACAGATTCAGTACACATCTGTAATAAAAATAACAAAAAAGAAGAATAAGAATAATGAATTACATAAAAGGGCTACTAAATGAATATGAAAAAGAAAAATGAGTCAAAAAATAGATAAAAGTCAGCCTGGTGTGGTGGCTCATGCCTATAATCCCAGCACTTTGGGAGGCCAAAGCAGGCAGATCACCTGAGCTCAGGAGTTCAAGACAAGCCTGGCCAACATGGTGAAACCCCATCTCTACTAAAAATACCAAAAAAAATAGCCAGGTGTGGTGGCAGTCGCTTGTAATCCCAGCTACTCAGGCTGAGGCAGGAGAATCACTTGAACCCAGGAGGTGGAAGTTGCAGTGAGCCAAGATCACACCACTGCACTCCAGCCTGAGTGACAGAGCGAGACTCCAACTCCAAAAACAAAAAAAAAAAAAAAAGAAAAGGAAAATCAATCTAAGTGTCCATCAACAGGATGTTTTTTTTAACTATGAATGCTCCAGGGAATGATTTTTAATCCAATTAGTTCATAATGCATTGCCAAATCAGTTTCAAGGTCAGTACGCCTTCCTTGGATAGATTTCAAACGCTTGTTATTTAATATTCCTTCTTGTATCCCTTTCACATACATGAATACGTGTAAACACTCCAAATAAGGGAAAAGCTCACCTGCAAGATTGGTGTCATTAATGTAAAAAGCTGTGTGGCTCTTTGTCTCCCATAGTGGCTCACAGGGTTGAAATGCTTAGCTGAGTTTACCACAGTTCTGATACTGGCCCTCCAATACGCAAGTCTGAAACTTGATTTGTCACTTCACTAAAGGTAAATCTGTGTGTCTAGGAGGACTCACATTAGCCAAGAGACTGATATATGAAATTAGAATATCAATTTATTTTTTTTTTTATTTGAGACAGGGTCTCTCACTTGGTCACCCAGGCTCAAGTGCAGTGGCGTAGTCATGGCTCACTACATCCTCAAACTCCCAAGCTCAAGTAATCCTCCCACTTTAGCCTCCTAAGTAGTTGGGACCACAGGTGTGCGCCATCATGCCCAGCTAATTTTCTTAATTTTTTTTTTTGTAGAGATGAGGTCTCCCTATATGGTCCACGCTGGTCTTGAACTCCTGGGCTCAAGTGATCCTCACACCTCAGCCTCCTGGGATTACAGGCCTGAGCCACCACACCTGGCCTCCATTTTTTTTTTTTTTTGAGACAGGATTTTACTCTCTCGCCCAGACTATAGTGCAATGGTGCGATCTTGGTTTACCACAACCTCTGCTTCCTAGGCACAAGTGATTCTCCTGCCTCAGCCTCCGAAGTAGCTGGGATTACAGGCGCACACCACTATTTCCCACCTAATTTTTGTATTTTTAGTAGAGACAGGGTTTTGTCATGTTGGCCAGGCTGGTCTCAAACTCCTGACCTCAAATGATCTACCCACCTCGGCCTCCCAAAGTGCTGGGATTATATACCTGAGCCACCACTCCCTGCCTGGCCTGAATTTTTTAATTCATAATGAGATGTGGGTCTGCTTGAGGGCCATGAGAAGCCCAATTATAACTAGAAGATTTATTGATAAGCATGAAATCAGTTGCATTCGGATATATGCACCATGATGGTAAAGATTTGTCTGATTTTTCTACTGCTATAATTCCGGAGATTATAATAGTACCTGATACAATAAAAACTCTGGGCCAGGTGTGGTGGCTCACACCTGTAATCCCAGCACTTAGGGAGGCTAAGGTGGGTGGATCATGAGGTCAGGAGATCAAGACCATCCTGGCCAACATGGTGAAACACTGTCTCTACTAAAAAATACAAAAATTAGCCAGGCGTGGTGGTGCATGCCTGTAGTCCCAGCTACTGGGGAGGCTGAGGCAGAAAAATCGCTTGAACCTGGGAGGCGGAGGTTGCTGTGAGCCAATCCAGTCTGGAGATAGAGCAAGACTCCGTCTCAAAAAAAAATTTGTTAAATAAATGAATAAAGACAGACCGATGTATCTATCTCCACAATATACAGACACCTGTCTCAAGATTCAACGATGGAAGTGCTTGCATCAGGGTATTCTTGTGCCCAGTGCAGTACCAGATTGAGTGGTGCCAATTTTGGCCTTTGAGGTTCTTCTTTTTCTGTGTGTCCAGGACTGAACCTAGTTAACACCTTTAGTTGCCCACCCTAAGCCACTCCCTTCTTTTTTTTGTTGTTGAGACAGTTACACTCATGTTGCCCAGGATGGAGTGTAATGGCACGATCTCGGCTCACTGCAACTCTGCCTCCCAAGTTCAAGCGATTCTCTTGCCTCAGCCTCTTGAGTAGCTGGGATTACAGGTGCGCGCCACCATGCCTCGCTAATTTTTTGTATTTTTAGTAGAGACAAGGTTTCACCATGATGGCCAGGCTGGTCTCGAACTCCTGACCTCAGGTGATCCACCCACCTCAGTGTCCCAAAGTCCTGGGATTACAGGTGTGAGTCACCAAGCCCAGCTGGCCGGCTAATTTTTTATGTTTTTAGCAGAGACAGGGTTTCACCATGTTGGCCAGGCTGGTTTTCAACTCCTGATCTCAAGTGATCTGCCCACCTCAGCCTCCCAAAGTGCCAGGATTACAGACGTGAGCTATTGTGCCCAGCCACTTCTACAAAAGTTATAAAGCCCATAATACATGGCTATTATTTTCACCCTAGTTAAATATCTTTTAAAGATGTTAAAAACAAGAAAAATATATTTTATATTTACCCACATATTTTCCATTTCTGGTGCTCTTCATTCCTTTGCGTAAATGCAAGCATCCATCTGGTATAATTTTCCGTCAGTCTGAACAACTTCCTTTAGCATTTCTCGTAGCACAATTTTAGTGAATTATTTTGGCTTCAGCTTTCCTGAAATAAAAATCCATTTTTGGATCATGCCTTCATTTTTGGAGAACATTTTCACTGGATATAAAATTCTAGGCTGACAGTGTTTTTCTTTCAGTGCATTAAAGATGTTATTCCACCACCTCTAGTTTGCATTGTCTTTGATGAGAAACCAGCCATCAGTCTCATCTTTAAAATTTTCTCTTAATCAGGCCAGGCGTGGTGGCTCACACCTGTAATCCCAGCACTTTGGGAGGCTAATGTAGGTAGATCACTTGAGGTCAGGAGTTCAAGACCAGCCTGGCCAACATAGTGAAACCCTGTCTCTACTAAGAATACAAAAATTAGCCGATGATGCCTGTAGTCCCAGCACATGCCTGTAGTCCCAGCTCCTCAGGAGGCTGAGGCAGGAGAATCACTTGAGCCTGGGAGGTGGAGGTTGCTGTGAGCCAAGACCACACCACTGCACTCCAGCCTGGGTGACAGAGTGAGACTCGATCTCGGAAAAAAAAAATCTCTAATCACTGGTTTTCAGAAATTTGATTCTGCAATGCCTTGTGGTTTCCTTTGTGTTTATGTGGCTTGGGATTCACTGGGATTCTTAGGTGTGTTAATTTACAGTCTTCGATAAATTTGAAACATTCCAAATGTAGAATGAGAATTAGAAGATTGAGAATTGTGTTTCACTAATACATATTACTGAAGGTAAATAAAGAGTGCTTAACAACTATTCACAGGTCTTTAACTGTTTTCAGAGACTAGGTACTGAAAGAAAGTTTGGGAAAATTTAGCAAGCAACAGGTTTCTGACATTCTTTTTAAAAAGGAAAAAAAAAATAGAAAGTCTGGGAAATTGTTATGTGTCCTGTCCCGTCCAGATTCTAAGCACTATAATTGCATAATTTCCCCCTATCTGGTATCTGTAAAATATCTATAAAAAGAACAAAGGGCCAAACACAGTGGCTCACGCCTAGAATCTCAGCACTTTGGGAGGCCAAGTCAGGTGGATCACTTGAGGTCAGGAGTTCGAGATCAGCCTGGCCAACATGGTGAAACCCCATCTCTACTAAAAATACAAAAATTAGCTGGGCATGGTGGTGCATGCCTGAAGTTCCAGCTATCTGGGAGGCTGAGGCAGGAGAATTGCTTGAACCCAAGAGGTGGAGGCTGCAGTGAGCCAAGATCCTGCCTCTGCACTCCAGCCTGGGTGACAGAGCAAGACTCCATCTCAAAAACAAAAAGAAAAAAAAAGAGCAAGGAAGAAAAGTTGTGTGAATTAATATATTCTGAATCATGGCCTTTTGCACATTTTCTCCTACTTTCATCTTTTCTGTAAGCTTGCTTCTTTAAAAAAAAAAAATCTCCAAGTGTCGATTATAGCTGAATGTTATTTAAGTCACAAATAAGGTCCACTTCTAAAGTGAGATAGACCTGTAAATAATTTACCCAGGTGATGTGTTCTGGATTGACCCTGTTCACGTGGTGTTTAGCCAGGCAGACAAAATGCTCCAAGGAACGTGCAACAGGGTTTACAATACTGATTATCCATGCTTTTTTCAAACAAGAATCATTACACATTTATTATTTGTGAGGAAGGTCAATGCTTCATGTCAAAGGTCAGTGAATAAGAGAATGGTCCTGCATAAGGGCAGGACAAAATAAGCGTAGGGCCCCATTAGGCCATTCCCAGCTATTCTTCCTAATCCAAAAATAGTTGTAATCCTTATATCACCAGGTAGCCACAAACGAACAAACCTTTAGAGGGTGCCTATTATATCCTAGGCACTCTACAAAGGGCTTTAATATTTAATATTTACATCATTTAATCCTTACAACTCTAGGAGGAGGAAGCTATTTTTTTTTTTTTTTTTGAGACGGAGTCTCACTCTGTCGCCCAGGCTGGAGTGCAGTGGTGCAATCTTGGTTCACCGCAACCTCCACCTCCCAGGTTCAAGCCATTCTCCTGCCTCAGCCTCCTGAATAGCTGGGATTACAGGCATGTACCACCACACCCGGATAATTTTTGTATTTTTAGTAGAGATGGCATTTCACCATGTTGACCAGGCTGGTCTTGAACTCCTGACCTCAAGTGATCTGTCCACCTCCACCTCCCAAAGTATTGGGATTACAGGCATGAGTCACACCCAGCCATGAAAGCAAGTTTATTAGGAAAGTAAAGAAATAAAGAATGGCTACTCCACAGACAGAGCAGCCGGTAGACCATTTCTAAAGTATTGGGATAGCTCTCACCTCTGAAAGAAATGACGGTGTTATGATGACTCAGCTTTACCAAGTAGATTTGCCAACCAATGAGATCTGCCTCGATCATCATAGAATCAGGAATCATCATCTCAGAGTCATTTTGAAATGATTCATCATAGAATTGGTAATCATCTCAGAATCATTATCAGAGTCTCTGATCATCAGGATTCTAATCCCTACGGCACTTTGCTTGAAGCATTTTATTTTCCTGGCCGGACACCATCTGTTCTCATGAGCAGAAAAATCCTATGGTCTCTTCAATTCTCCTTCTGTGAAGAGGCTTGGATGGAAGCAGCTTCCTGCAGCCTCTCTGGGTGGCAGGGATCTCCTAGCAAGTTGATTGTGTCACGAGATCCTTCGGGTGCTGCTTTTCCAGCTGGAAACCTCTGTGACCAGTGGTGCCTTTGATTGAGTTTTGATCTGGCCGCTGGACTCATTCCACTGACATGGCCTAGCAGGCTGTGCTTGGCTCATGCTACCAGCCAGGATTCCACACCTGCCAAGGGTGAGCAAGGCACGGAGTGGCAAGGGATGTGTGGGTGAGCAAGCACAGGGTCTAGCCACCGCGCACAGCCAGACATACCAGCTGCTGCAGCTGGGCGAGCAGCTCCAGGCATTGGCAAAGGTGCCGGTTCCGTGCAAGTCTGCAGCTGGATCTGATGAACCACAAGCGGCATCTGCTGTGGGCACTGTGTCTGGACAAGGGGGATGCAGTGGTGCCCGGAAGTTTGAAGATGCCAGAAACCGCAGAGCCCCAAAGAGGGTGTCACAGCCCTAGCTCAGGGAGCCCCTAGGTCTGGGATCCCAGAAGGACCACAGCACTTCTCTCCTTCACATCACCCGAAACATGTCAAGTCGGGGTGAGGGGAGAGGGTGTGTTTCAGCCCTGTTTGTGTTACTGCTCTTTCAGTCCCATCATTCAGCGGGTCCTGAGTTCTTATCCCACATCCAGGAAGAATGAGGTACATGGACAACTAGAAGGTAAGAAAGGCAGAGAGAAGCCTTACTGAGTGACAGAACGGCTCTCGCGAAACCTGAAGTGGATAGCTCCTTTCCGCAGGCAAGTTGTCCCAGAGAGGGTCCAGCTGTCAACGGAGAGGAGACTCAGAGCAGGTAGCTCCCTTCCGCAGGCTGGTCGTCTTGATGAGTCAAGGAGACCTGAATTGGGTAGCTCCTTTCCACGGCTGGTAGTCCCAATATCTGTGTGAGTCCGGCTGGGCGCAGAAGGGAGGAAGTGCATGCTGATTGGTCCGTGGGGCGGCCATGGGCGGGCCCGGAAAAAGCCCCATAAATTCTCACTCCGGGGCACAGACTTCACCCGGAACTGACAGCTCGGCCCCCAGGCTTCAGGCCTCCGGGGCTTGACGGTGTGGCTTCACCGGGGACCCACCCCTTTCCGCCCAGGAGCCTGTCTGCCTCCTGCCACCATCAATCATGTCCATCCCTCCCAGGCTGTTCCTGCAGAGGAGTGTCAGCAGGCCTGCACTGAGCTGTCCTCAGCGTCCCCTGCCCCCCACCACCAGCCTCCCTCCTGCACTTGTCAGTTCCCAAAGTCTGGAGGGGGCCTAGGTGGCAGGCGGCTGGCATGTCAGCAGCGCCCCCGAGCACAGCACACCTAGCTGGGTCTAGACACCACTTGGGCTCAGCCACAACTTTGCTCCGCCCCAGAGTGGGCTCCACGAGCAGGGAGAGGCCAGGCAGCGGGAGCAGGCACTTCCAAGCCTGCGGGGGGAGGGGGACTTCCCGGCCCCCTAGAGCACAGGGATGTCCAGGTCCGCAGCTGTGGCTGTGTGGCTGCAGCCGTGCCTGAAAGCTTGGCGCCGCCGCCCGGCCAAATCAGAAGTGGGTGGGGCTCTGGCCAGCTCCACAGAGCGTGCAGCCCGGGCGGCGCCTCCCCCAATACAGCCAGTCTCATTGCAGTAGCGGCTCCAGAAGGGCCGCTGCTGCCATCAATTGTTTACTTGTCTTAAACTGTAGGTGTTCCTGATCCATATTGCAGAGTTCTACTTACCAGTCCCATTATCAGGACTGGGGACAGGGATGCAAAGCAGAGGAGAAATGCTTAGGAAGAGGAAGAGGTCGAGGAGACTGGAACTGTTAAGAGCACTCCCTGTTGTAATTAAACCAAGATGTAGCCAGGCGTGGCGTCTCACACCTGTAATCCCAGCACTTAGGGAGGCCGAGGCAGGTGGATGACCTGAGGTTGGGAATTTGAGACCAGCCTGACCAACATGGAGAAACCCCGTCTTTACTAAACAATACAAAGTTAGCCGGGCGTGGTGGCACATGTCTATAATCCCAGCTACTTGGGAGGCTGAGGCAGGAGAATCACTTGAACCCAGTAGGTGGAGGTTGCAGTGAATCAAGACTGTGCCACTGCACTCCAGCCTGGGCGTGGGGGTGGGCACCTGTAATCCCAGCTACTTGGGAGGCTGAGGCAGGAGAATCACTTGAACCTGAGAGGTGGAGGTTGCAGTGAGCCGAGATCGCACCATTGCACTTCAGCTTGGACAAGAGTGAAACTCTGTCTCAAAAAAAAAATGAAGTTTCTAGTCAACTATCTGCCACTTTCTAGCCAGGTGACCTGGGACAAGCACTTCACCTTCTCTGGGCTTCAGTTTTCTTAGGTTTTAGATGAGGGATTTGGACTACAAAATTACTTTCTATGCTTCTAAGATGACAGAAACCTCAACAGTAGATGATGTAGGGCTTTGAAGAAAATACTTCCAGATTATATTTATCCAGACCAGTTTTATTTAAATGGCTCTCCTTTTTGGAGTACAACAACAAATATTTTCTAATTTAATAGACTCCAGATGAGAAAGCAAGACATATATTTTAAAAAGTAACAATACATGGCAATTAAGACTAAATGAGGCCAGCGCCGGGCACGGTAGCTCATACCTGTAATCCCAGCACACTGGGAGGCTGAGGCGGGAGGATAACTTGAGGTCAGCAGTTCGAGACTAGCCTGGCCAACTTGGCGAAACCCCATCTCTACTAAAAATTTAGCCAGGTGTGGTGGTGCATGCCTGTAATCCCAGCTACGCGGGAAGCTGAGGCAGGAGAATCGCTTGAACCCGGGAGGTGGAAGTTTCAGTGAGCCGAGATGGCGTCACTGTACCCCAGCCTGGGTGCCAGAGCGAGACTCCATCTCAAAAAAAAAAAAAAAGACTACATGAAATCACATTTGTATAATGCCAAACAAGGAATACCACTCATAGTAGGCACTAAGAAATGCCAGTTGCATATTTTGTTTTCCCTCTGCTGTAGTACCTCCTATAATTAATCTTATAAGGAGACCCTAAAATGTACTGGACTTCTCTCTGTCCTATGCTTCTGGGTCCACTTTTGATCTTTTTGCACCCTTCCCCTACCTCCATCATCCTCCCAAAAGGAATGACTCACCCCAACATCCTCCACCTCCAGAATGAGTTTTCAGGTCATAAGGTCTGTTGTTGCCAGCCAACTATGCCAAACATTCACTCATGCCAAGGCCGGAACATGGATCTGTTCCTTGTTCCTCAGGCCAAACAGAGGCTGCTTGGGTGCAGTGTACTCTCAGATTTCCTTCTTTGAAGCACCCTCTATTTTCCTGGATTCACTGTTAACATTTAATTGCCAGCTGACAAATGGTACAAAGGTTGGTAAGCTTGATTTTGAACTTTAAAATATACTGCATGTACCCAGAGGCCACAGAGAAAAGAGGGGATGTCTAATGCTTTGTGCACTAACAGGCAATTATTTACCATGATTTTTTTTTTTTTCAGACGGAGTCTCGCTCTTTTGCCAGGCTGGAGTGCAGTGGAGTGATGGCTTGCCACAACCTCTGCCTCCCAGGTTCAGGCAATTCTCCTACCTCAGCCTCCTGAGTAGTTGGGACTACAGGTGCATGCCGCCACACCCAGCTAATTTTTTTGGGTTTTTAGTAGAGACGGGGTTTCACCATGTTGGCCAGGGTGGTCTCGATTTCTTGACCTCGTGATCCGCCTGCCTCCGCGTCCCAAAGTACTGGGATTACAGGCGTGAGTCACCGCGCCCAGTCCTACAATCTACTATGATCTTCCTATTGAGTAATCCCTATACTAGGTACAAAGAGCTGATACTTTTTTTTTTTTTTTGAGTTGGAGTCACACTCTGTTGCCCAGGCTGGAGTGCAGTGGCAGGTTGCTCACTGCAACCTCCACCTCCTGGGTTCAAGCAATTCTCATGCCTCAGCCTCCCAAGTAGCTGGGATTACAGGCGCCCTACCATGCTTGGCTAATTTTTGTTTTTGTTTCTGAGACAGAATGTCGCTCTGTCACCCAGGCTGGAGTGCAGTGGTACGATCTTGGCTCACTGCAACCTCCACCTCCCAGGTTCAAGTGATTATCCTGCCTCAGCCTCCTGAGTAGCTGGGATTACAGGCACCTGCCACCAAGCCCAGCTAATTTTTGCAATTTTAGTAGATATGGGGTTTCACTACGTTGGCCAGGCTGGTCTCGAACTGACCTCAAGTGATCCACCCACCTCGGCCTCCCAAAGTGCTGGCATTACAGGCGTGAGCCACCGCGCCCAGCTTCGAGCTGATACTTTAGGAGGCCTAAGGATGATTGACTGTACTTTTCAGATATCCTAAGTATTTATGAGGAGTTAAAGCATTGATCTCTGAGCTGAGTGATAGGCAGTAGTCTTCGTTTTAGACACAGTCTCAGGAGGGAAGAGAGGAAGGGCTGCCCGGAATGGAAAGGGCCCACACGGAATGGGTTTCAAATCGTGTATCTCCCCCTCAGTTCTAAATAGACCAGTCCTTTTTCTCCAGAAGGCAGAAGGCTGAGGCAGGAGAATTGCTTGAGCCTGGGAGGCAGAGGCTGCAGTGAGCCAAGATCACACCATTGCACTCCAGTCTGGGTGACAGAGCTAGACTCTGTCTCCAAAAGAGAAAAAAAAAATACACAATTCAAAAATGGATGAAGGAGACTGGGCACAGTGTCTCATGCCTGTAATCCCAGCACTTTGGGAGGCTGAGGCGGGCAGATCACCTGAGGTCAGGAGTTTGAGACCAGCCTGGCCAACATAGCAAAACCGCATATCTATATGAAAATACGAATAATTGGCCAGGCGAGGTGGCTTATGCCTGTAATCCCAGCACTTTGGAAGGCAGAGGTGGGTGGATCACTTGAGGCCAGGAGTTTGAGACCAGCCTGGGCAATATGACAAAACGCCATTTCTACTAAAAATACACAAACATGGTGGTGCATGCCTGTAAGTCCCAGCTACTCAGGAGGCTGAGGCACAAGAATTCCTTGAACCTGGGCGGCAGAGGTTGCAGTGAGCCGAGATCAAGCCACTGTACTCCAGCCCGGCCACAGAGCCAGACTCTGTCTCAAAAAAATACAATATTAAAAAATTAAGGAAATCCTGTCCCATGAGACAATACGGATGAACCTTGAGGACATTATGCTAAGTGAAATAAGCCAGTCACGGTCGGGCACGGTGGCTCACACCTGTAATCTCAGCACTTTAGGAGGCCGAGGTGGGTGGATCACCTGAGGTCAGGAGTCCAAGACCAGCCCAGCCAACGTGGTGAAACCATGTCTCTACTAAAAATACAAAAAATTAGCCCGGTGTAGTGGTGTGTGCCTGTAATCCCAGTTACTCGGGAGGCTGAGGCGGGGGAATCGCGGGAACCCAGGAGGCAGAGGTTGCAGTGAGCCGAGATCGCACCATTGCACTCCAGCCCAGGCCACAAAGCGAGACTCCATCTCAAAAAAAAAAAAAATAGGGCTGGCTGTGGTGGCTCACACCTGTAATCCCAACACATTGGGAGGACAAGGTCGGCAGATCACCTGAGGTCAGGAGTTCAAGACCATCCTGGTCAACATGGTGAAACCCCGTCTCTACTAAAAATACAAAAAAAAATTAGCTGGGTATGGCGACACATGCCTGTAGTCCCAGCTACTCAGGAGGATAAGGCAGGAGAATTGCTTAAACCCATGAGGCAGAGGTTGCAGTGAGCCAAGATCGCACCACTGCACTCCAGCCTGGGCAACAAAGTGAGAAGACTCTCTCTCAAAAAAAAACACGTAAAATAGGCCAGGCACAGTGGCTCATGCCTGTAATCCTAGCACTTTGGGAGGCTGAGGCTGGTGGATCACTTGAGGTCAGGAGTTCAAGACTAGCCTGGGCAATATGGTGAAACCCCATCTCTACCAAAAATATAAAAATTAGCCAGGTTTGATGGCACACACCTATAATCCCAGGTACTCGGGAGGCTGAGGCAGGAGAATCACTTGAACCCAGGAGGCAGAGGTTGCAGTGAGCTGAGATCACTCTACTGCACTCCAGCCTGGGCAACAGAGTGAGACTCTGTCTCAAATAAAAAAAATAGTTGTAAGGATCAAATGAGACAATTAAGGCAAACCGCCTAAGGCAATGCCTTGGCTGATTCCCTTCCTGTTCCTCTCCCCCTACTCAGTTCTCCTCAGTTATAGGAATTCTCTTTCTCACCAAGGTTAAGTTCTGCTATATAAGCCAACACACATCTCTAAAAGTGACCTGTATATATTCTGAGGGCTGGTTTCAAAACTTGGTCATCCTTTAAAACCTCCAAGTACCTAGTACAAGACTCAGTAAATACATGTTAATCTGTTGACTCATTAACCAAATAAAATTTTCCAAATGCTAGATAGTTAATCCCATTTTTGTTTGTTTGTTTGAGACGGAGTCTCGCTCTGTCACCAGGCTGGAGTGCAGTGGTGAGATCTTGGCTCACTGCAACCTCTGCCTCCTGGGTTCAAGCAATTCCCCTGCCTCAGCCTCCTGAGTAGCTGGGACTACAGGTACACACCACCACGCCCAGCTAATTTTTTGTATTTTAGTAGAGATGGAGTTTCACTGTGTTGGCCAGGATGGTCTCAATCTCCTGACCTCATGATCCACCCACCTCAGCATCCCAAAGTGCTGGGATTACAGGCGTGAGCCACCAGC
>CAUYLG010008418.1:0-36341 GCA_963573385.1 Cacajao melanocephalus | reverse complement strand
ACATGGTCTTTTAGCTCACAGAAGTTTCTTATTATCCACCTTCTGAAGCCTGATTCTGTCAGTTCGTCACACTCATCCTCTGTCATGCCTTGTTCTCTTGCTGATGAGGAGCTGCAATCCCCTGTAGGAGGAGAGGCATTCTGATTTCGGGTGTTCTCAGCCTTTTTGCACTGGTTTCTTCCCATTTTTGTGGATTTATCCTCCTGTCGTCTTTGTAATTGCCGACTTTCAGATTGGGTCTGAGTGAACGTCCGGCTTGTTGGTGATGAAGTTTTTTCTGTTTCTTAGTTTTCCTTTGGCAGATGCCCCTTCCCCACAGATCTTGGCCTTCCTGGGTTCAGCTGTGCTTGCTGTGAAACTCTCAGTCCTCAGTGCTTCCAATTGCTGTTCTCCTTGTGGGGATGGGACCAGCCGAGCCCGATGCAAAGGGCACCCAGTCGTGTATACTCTGCCCTGAGAAGCGCTGCGCCACCCCGGGGCATGGGCAAAACAGCTGCGCCAGCCAAAAGAGTCGCGCTGGCGACCCGTGTGGCTCCTCCGCCGGGAATCTCCCAGTTTGTGGGCCACAGAAATTCGTCTGAAATTGCGGCGTCCACTCGCTCTCTGTGCTTTTACTGGGAGCTACAATCCTGAGCTGTTGTTAATCGGCCATCTTGGATCTCTCCGCCTGTTGATGAAGTTTTTTCTGTTTCTTAGTTTTCCTTTGGCGGACGCCCCTTCCCCGCACAGCTGGACCTTGCCGGTTCAGCTGTGCTTACTGTGAAACTCTCAGTCCTCAGCGCTTCCAATTGCTGTTCTCCTTGTGGGGATGGGACCAGCCGAGCCGGACTCAAAGGGCCCCCTGTCCCGTATACTCCACACCGAGAAGCGCCGTGCCAGGGTGCTGGCAAAATAGCCGCGCCGGCCAAAAAAGTTGCACTGGCGACCCGTGTGGCTCCTCCGCCGGGAATCTCCCAGTCTGTGGGCAACAAAAATTCGTCTGAAAGTGCGGCATCCACTCACTCTCTGCGCTTTCACTGGGAGCTATAATCCTGAGCTGTTGTTAATCGGCCATCTTGGATCTCTCCCTTCATGGTCTACTTCTATTAGGTGTGCTAAGCTTAAGATTTCATCCATTTCTTCAAAAGCAGGGGAAATTAAGGAACTTTTTTCTGGAAAGTTTGTAAAGAATCAACCCGTCATGGAATGGCTATTATGAAAAACACAAAAAAATAACACATATTGGCCAAGATGCAGAGAAAAGGCAACTCTCATATAGAAAATAGTGTGGCAATTTCTCTAAAAACTGAAAATAGAGCTACCCTTGGACCTAGCCATCCCACTACTGGGTGTCTATCCAAAGGAAAAGAAATCAGTATATCAAAAAGATACCTGCACTTGCATTTTGAGCACTATTCACAATAGAAAGATACGGAATCAACCTAAGTGTTCATCAGCAGACAAATGGATAAAGAAAATGTGGTATCTATGCACAGTGGAATACTATTTGGCCATAAAAAAGAATGAAATCATTTCGTTTACAGCAACATGGGTGGAACTGGAGATTCTTAACATTAAGTGAAATAAGCCAGGTACAGAAAGACAAATATCATCACGTTTTCACTCATATATAGGTGCTAAAAAGGTCGATCCCATCGAGGTAGAGGGAAAAGTGTTAGATATTAAAGGCTGGAAAGGGTAAGTGGGTGGACAGTGGTGACAAAGAGAGGTTGGTTAATGGGTACAAACATACAGTTAAAGGAATAAGTTCTAACATTTGACAGCAGAGTAGGGTGACTATAATTCAAAACAATGTATTGTATATTTCATAGTAGCTAGAAAAGAAGACTTGAAAAGTTCCCAACACGTAGAAGTGATGAATACTCCAGGTGATAGAAACTGTAAATACTCCAATTTAATTATTATACATCCTATGCATGTAACAAAATATCACATGTACCCCATAACTATGTACAAATATTATGTATTAATAAAAATGAATAAATAGAAATCAACTTGTCAATTTATTTTTCTTCAAATAATAATACAAGAAGCCAGGTGCAGTGGATCATACCTGTAATCTCAGCACTTTGAGAGGCCAAGGCAGGCAGATCACTTGAGCCTAGGAGTTCAAGACCAGCCTAGGCAACATGGTAAAACCCCATCTCTACAGAAAAATACAAAAATTATCTGGGTATGGTGATGTATACTTACAGTCCCAGCTACTTGGGAGGATGAGGTGGAAAGATTGCTTGAGCCCTGGAGGTTGAGGCTGTGGTGAGCCATGATCATGCACAGCTGCACTCCAACCTGGGTGACACAGCTAGATTCTGTCTCAAATAATAATAATACAGAAAAAACTATGGACCTAGATATTTCATTTTGTGTATTGTAGTATCTTTCTTACATACCATTTTTTGTAATCATATTTATTCACAGTTTCATCTGTAAGATAGGAATTGTATAAAAAAAATGCAGGCCATGTACAGTGGCTCATACCTGTGGTCCCAGCACTTTGGGAGGCTGAGACAGGATGCTCACTTGAGACCAGGAGTTCAAGACCACCCTGTGCAACACAGTGAGACCCTGTCTTTACAAAAATTTAAAAATTAGCCAGGCATGGTAGTTTGTGCCTGTCGTCCCAGCCACTAAGGAGGCTGAGACGGGAGGATTGCTTGAGCCCAGGAAGTTGAGGCTGCAGTGAGCTATGACTGTACCATTGCACTCTAGCCTTGCTGACAGAGTGAGAGCTTATCTTTAAAAAAAGAAAGAAAAAAAAAAACCAATGCTTAACTTTTCATAAGTGTCTGAGTAATAATCCCTGTGGTACCAAATATTGTGGCCTCTTAAAAGTAAGAGATGAAATATTGTAGAGTATTTCTTTATGCAAGTGATCCTTTGAAATGGATGGTTAGGCTGTTAAAGACCTGATTGTTTTTTTCTTAGCAGCCACCTCCTCATCCCACTCTTCACTGCCATCTTGATAGTGTCATGTTTATATGAATTTGTTCACATTGCCTTGAAAGAGCTCACTCCTTACCTCCTCCCCTGAGGATTTAGATACCTACTCCAGATCCAAATTAGTTTTTGTATCACTAGAAAAAAAGTAATAGAGTAGATCTATCTCAAAAGGCTTTCTTTGATTAGAAACTGTGACCATGTACATGTAAGACTTGATTATAACTTTAGACTTATCTGGAGAAATTACTGCTAGAATATACAAGGCAACATGTGGCAGTGGATATATGAAGGTGGAAAAATACATGAGATGTCCTTACCTCATTTTCTAAAAAGCATATGATTGGGGTTGCTGTATGGGAGAGTATTGCAGAAAATTATCACATATAGGAAACTATTGTCAAAATTAACATTGCCCCTCAGCCATTGACTAAATAAAAAAAGGAGGACAAAATTCTTTAAGACAAATAAACTTTAAGGCCAGGCGTGGTGGCTCACACCTGTAATCCCAGCACTTTGGGAGGCCGAGGCGGGTGGATCATCTGAAGTCGGGAGTTCAAGACCAGCCTGACCAACATGAAGAAACCCTGTCTCTACTAAAAATGCAAAATTAGCTGGGCATGGTAGTACATGCCTGTAGTCCCAGCTACTCGGGAGGCTGAGGCAGGAGAATCACTTGAATCCAGGAAGCGGAGGTTGCAGTGAGCCGGGATCGTGCCATTGCACTCCAGCCTGGGTGACAGAGTGAGACACTGTCTCAAAAAAAAAAAAAAAAAAAAAGACAAATAAACTTTAAATAAAGGCCACTAATTATAGCAGGGAATGTGTTGGATGAGAGTAGCTATATGTAATTATATAGTAATTACATTGAAAATGTAATCACATGCCACCGGCTAGCTAGTTAACCATTTTGCTGGGGGATAAATCTACCCCCAGCAACCATCTCCTTCAGATCTCAGAGACCCACATTGACTTTGTTAGAATGTGTGATATGGTTTCTTCTTAGAAGGGTGACCTTTTCTTGGCCAATTAAAAGGTGCTGCTTTGAGGATATTGGAACCCATACTCAAAGGGATAAAAAGAAGTTGAAACTTCTATTAAAAGGAGCTAATGATGCCTAGAGTGGTTGGGATTAAAAAAGAACAAAGTCAGTCTTAAAAAGATTCCCCAAATCAAAGAACTGCTTCTCTCATCCAACACCAGAAGACAGCAAAATGATTTTTAATGAAAAGTGAGGCAATGGACTCAGCCTTTTCCCTGGATCCTGGGGCTTCAATCAAAACCACTGAGAAGTTTTGAGCAAAATTATTTGAACTTTTGGGAGAATTATGCTACATAAAATTGACATGGTGTTGTAAAAGTTAAACTAGCTTTCCTCCCAAATTAGATAGTCAAGAAAAATATCAGAAGGGTAACTATGAAAAATCATACATATAAGAGTGCTTTATAATTGATTCCCTGTCTGACACAAAATAATTCCTGGGTTAAAATTGAGCTTTTGATGATAGACGTATAGGAAATCACTGTCAAAGTTGTCCTGTGGTTGACAATTGTTAGGTGATTGCTGTGATTATAATTAGCACAACCTTGGTAGGTTGTACATTCCTTAATACACATTATTATCATAGTCTGTATTAGTCTACTTGGGCAGCCATAACAAAATACCACAGACCACGTGGCTTAAAGAACAGAAATGTATTTTTGACAGTTCTGGCAGCTGTAAAGTCCAAGATCAAGGTTCTTGAATGATTCAGTTTCTGGTGAGGGTACTCTTCCTGGCTCACAGGTAGCTTCCTTCTCATTATGTTCTCACATAGCATTTCCTAGGTGGATGTGCTTGGAGAGAGTTAGAAAATGAACTCTCCAATGTCTCTACTTATAAGGATACTAATTCTGTCTGATCAGGGCCCTGTCTTTAAGACCTCACCTTCAAATACGGCCACAGTGAGAGTTAGGGCTTCAACATGATAATTTGGGGGGGTTACATAAACATTTAGTCCAGCAAATCAAAACTATAATGAGATAGCTCACCCCAGTTGAAATGGCTTATATTCAAAAGACAGGCAATGACAAATGCTGGCAAAGATGTAGAGAAGAGGGAATCCTCATACACTGTTGGTGGGAATGTAAATTAGTACAACCACTATAGAGAACAGTATGGAGCCTTCTCAACAAAATAAAAAGAGACCTACCATATGATCCAGCAATCCCACTGCAGGATATATACCCCAAAGAAAGGAAATCGGTATATCAAAGAGGTATCTGCACTCCTGTGCTTGTTGCAACATTCTTTATAATAGCTAAGATTTTGAAGCAACTTAAGTGTCCATCAACAGATGAATGTGTAAAGAAAATGTACTTACACACAATGGAGTACTATTTGGCCATAAAAACGATTAGAACCAGTCGTTTGCAACATGAATGGAACTGGAGATCATTATGTTGCATGAAATAAGCCAGTCACAGAAAGACAAACATTGCATGTTCTCACTTATTTGCAGGATCTAAAAATCAAAACAATTGAGCTCATGGACATAGAGAGTAGAAGGAAGCTGCCACAGGCTGGGAAGGGTAGTGCTGGGCTGGGTGGGGAGGTGAGGATGGTCAATGGGTAAAACAAATGGTCAAAGGGTAAAAACAAAATGGAAAGAATGAGTAAGACCTACTGTTTGAAAGTACATCAGGGTGACTATAGTCAATAATAACTTAATTGTATATTTTAAAATAACCTAGAGTGTAATTGGATTATTTGTAACTCAAAGGAAAGATGCTTGAGAGGATGGATGCCCCATTCTCCACGATGTGGTTGCTTCACATTGCACGTCTATCAACACATCTCATGTACCCCATGAGCATATATACCTACTATATACTCACAACAAATAAAAACGTATTTTTTAAAAAACCATTTAGTCCACACCAGGCTGGGCATGGTGGCTCACATCTATAATCCCAGCACTTTGGGAGTCCAAGGCAGGTGGATCACGAGGTCAGGAGATCGAGACCATCCTGGCTAAGAGGGTGAAACCCCATCTCTACTAAAAATACAAAAAAAAAAATAAAAAAAATTTAGCCGGGTGTGGTGGCACACGCCTGCAGTCCCAGCTACTTGGGAGGCTAAGTCAGGAGAATCACTTCAACCTGGGAAGTGGAGGTTGCAGTGGGTCAAGATTGTGCCACTGCACTCCAGCCTGAGTGACAGAGCGAGACTCTGTCTCAAAACAAAACCAAAAAAACACTACCATCTAGTCCATACCATCATCTAACAATAAGCAAGAAAGAAGTCAGGGAATTCCTGGGCTTGTCAAGGGGCTGGGTTTCCTGCCACACTTGTATATCAATGGCTAATGTCTTTGCCACTTAGAGGATAGTTGGGAGGGTGGCTGGCAAGCAGTCAGGAAACCTAAAAGTCAGCTAGTGCTGTATTTTCTATTTGTTTGAATTATAAATGAATTAATTGTCCAAGCCAAAGAGCATAACCGGTAGAAGCCTCCTCCTTACAAATTTGCTTGAACTCCCTCAAGATATATTTAATGGCAATGTAACCAATGGGAAATTCTCTGTCATAAACCATCAGTTTTGAACATGAGTCATCTATCCAGCAAATCGGAGTATTGGCAAAGGAAGCTTCGCGGGGACCAGCTTTATTGCCCCCACACTTCAATATGCTGTGGTTTTAATGGTGGCTAAAAATCACTATTTTAGGATTGAAAATCTTTTCTAGAAAGCTGGTCATTCCTATTTATACTGGGACTCAAGGCTACCTGAAGGGGCCCAGGATGCCTCGTCTCAGCTTGGAAATTCTAGAATGAATTATGTGTTCTAGGATGATTTAAAGTGTTAAATTTAATTCCAAAGGACACAACCATTTCTGGGCTCATATGCGTTAGGCCGAGGCAAACTTACCCAATGTTGGCAGTTGGTTTTTGGGGGTTTAATAATTTGAGCTAGATTAAAGAAAAAGGGAGTTGTTGAGACAAGAAAGATGGCTCTTCTCAAAAGTAAAAGACATCTGGACGGATAAGACGGCAACTGAGCGAGGAGCTAAAGATAACCAAGAGAAACTGATCATAAATTTGCCTCAAGGTTCAGACAAGGGGTCATGCAGTTGAATTATAGGCAGGGGTCATGGTGGCAACTCCTGATTCTGATGCCTCTAGGCAGCCTCCTTCATCATGCTCCCATCTCCAAACATTGGGAGGTTGAATATGCATGTATGAAAAGAATTCCCAGTATAAACATGTATTATAGGTTACACATAGTTGATGGGACTATGAAGTGCTTGAGAAGTAGCTCAGCCTGTGTCCCATATCACAGGCTCCTGCCTTAACTGTGCTGTGTCAAATGGCCAATAAAACTCATGCAACAGCATAAAAGTTTAATTTTTATATTTATTTATGATCCCAGGGAGGCCAGGCCTTCCTGGAGAGGGTATTCCAGGCTATGACTTCATGCAAGCAAGAGATGTAAGAGATATACTTGAATCTTTCTCTCTCTCCCTTTGTGTGTGTGTGTGTGTATTTGTGTGGTATGTATATGTGTGTGTGTGTACACACAGATATAAAACATTTATATATATATGTATATATATATATATACATATATATATAAATATAAATATATATATTTATATATATATATAAATATACATATACATATAAACATTTATATATATATGTATATATATATATATATAAAGACTCAAAAAATACTAGCTGGTGAGCTAATATATGTTTTCCCTTATGATCTAGGCATTCTAGCTGGTTGTTGAGGGATGTAGAACTGGAGCAGAAATATCATGGTATGTTGAGAGAGGAGATGGGAGGAGAGGGCCATGCATCATATTCCATTGATTCTGAGTAGAACTTTTGCTATATTTACAATCTGACTTCAAAGCTATAACTGATCTCTCTTAAGTCTGAAGCTATGAAATGAGCTCATCTTATGCAGAATTGCTCAATAAACTTAAAGAAGCATGCCATACAATTATATGGTTTATATTGAGTATGATGATCATTTCTGCCACTAGTACCACTAAGCTGTCAGGGTTAAGAATCCTATATTGAGTTCTTCCATGTGCCAGATCTTGTTCTAGATCAGGATTTTTCAGCCTTGGCACTGTTACTGTTCGAGGTTGGATAGTTCTTTGTTGTTGGGGATGTCCTGGGTATTGAAGGATGCCTAGTAGTGTCCCTAGCCTTTACCTACTAAACGTAGAAGCATAGCCCCCTCCCCCAATTGTGACAACTCATGTGTCTCCAGACACTGCAGGATGTCCTCTGGGAGCAAAATTCCCTCTGGTTGAAAGCCAGCATTCTAGATACAAGACAAGAGGCATGACATGTGGCATATGCAAAAAGCATGAACTGCAGTGTCACATTCTTTTCTTCACTTCTTCATTCATTTTATTTAACTACTTAGTTTTTTTGAAACAGAGTCTCACTTTGTCACCCAGGCTGCAGTGCAGTGGCCTGATCTCGGCTTACTGCAACCTCTGCCTCCTGGGCTCACAGGGTCCTCCCACCTCAGCCTCCCGAGTACCTGGGACTACAGGGGCATGCCACCACACCTGGCTAAGTTTTGTATTTTCAATAGAGACGGGGTTTCTCCATGTTACCCAGGCTGGTCTCAGACTCCCAGACTCAAGTGATCTGCCCACCTCAGCCTCCAAAGTGCTGGGCCTACGGCTCAGCTGAGTCACCATGCCCAGTTCATTCATTTGATTCATTGGGCCTTTGCAACATGCCACGAACTATGCTGGATGATGGGGATACAAAGATGAGTAAGGCATGGTTTTTGCCTTAAGTAGAAGACTCTAGTAATGGAGAAAAACTCATACATAAATAAATTACCAATCAAGTGGTAAAAGTAACAAAACAGTCATGATAACAGGCTTTAGTAGAGAGCTCCTGACCCAGCCGGGCAGTAGAAGCTGGAGGCATCAAGAGAGGCTTTTCCAAGTTGCCTGGCCTGAGCTAAGTCTTTATGTGGGTGGAGGAGGTGAGGACACTGAAGCAGAGGCATATTTCAGTGTTGCAGAGTTAATGTTCAAACACAGGTGGAAAAGCCTGGTGTGTGTCGAGTGTTGGGAAGGGAACGTTAAAAGTCTGCAGAGGTAGACAGATGACCTTGTCTGGCGTTCTGAGAGTTTGTACTTCATTCTAAGAGGCGGGGAGCCACTGAGGGGCTTCAGGTAAGGAAGTGACATGTTTTTATTTAAACTGGTTGTTTTGGCAACCTCCACCTGCTGGACTCAAGGGATCCTCCCACCTCAGCCTCCCAAGGAGCTGGGACTACAGGTGCATGCCACCACACCTGGCTAATTTTTGTATTTTTTGTAGAGATGGGGTTTCACCATGTTGCCCAGGCTTCTTTGTGGAGAATATATTTAAGGAGCACAAGAGTGAAAGCAGGGAGACAATTTAAAAGGCCAAGAGGTAATGAGGGCTTGAACTAGGCCAATGGGAATTAGGGGAGAGGATTTGAGAAATATTTCAGAGAAAAAACAGCATGATTTAGTGACTCTTTTGATATAGGAGATGAGGAACCTTCCAGGGGGAAGGTTCAGGGATGACTGCCTCTCACAGTTGTCATTGGGTGCCATCATCATTGTCTATCCTATAGGAAATATATAGTGAGGGTAATGATTGTATTATGCTATCATGTTAACTTATTATTCCCATTTTGCAAATGATAAAATCGAGGCTCAAAGAAGAAAGTTGCTTAGCCCAAAGTCACATAGCTATTGAGTAGAGAAGCCAGGATTTTAGATCTATTTGACTCTCTGACTTCCAGTCTGTCAAGCCATGTGGCTTTGGCTAAGTGTGGATTAAAGTGGTGGAAATGAATCATTCAGAAAGTAGTCAACTTGGTTACTGTTGGCCTTTATGCTTGGCAGGTGCTCAGTATTTGTTGATGAAAGGAATGATTTTAATGAAAATTATACTAATATATTTACATATCATTTTCATGTATTTCAAATTGGAATGCATGAGGGGAAAAATAAACAGCTTATCCAATATTACATGCAAATATCCCCTACCTGAGCGCAGCTTTAGTCTCTTCTCAGGTTCCTGTAGCTACAAGTGAAATCTTGAGGTCCCACAGTCCATTGTTCTGCCTCTTTGTTTAACCACTCACCATGTTCTCTTCAGACACAGAGCTAAGGACACAGATAGAGCAAATACTTGTTAAATGATTCAGTCATTTATATATTTTTAGCTTCCCCATTACATTCCGGGTCAATAAGAGGACCTTGAGTCCTATTGTCATTTCTATCCAGAAATATTAAATGTGACCAAGACCAAGAAAGACTGTTGGGCAGGAAAAAAGGGAGAAATGTCACTGGGCTAGAGGTGGAGACTTGTGGATATTGTTAAAATAAACACAAAGAAATTCCTGTGTTACTTCTCTCTAGGGTTGCTCCCTTAACCTTTCTGTCTCCAAGCCCAGACTTCAAAGCTCCAAGAAAAAAGCAAGATACAACAGTGTAGGATTAGCTACCCAATTTACTAATATTTTAAGTAAGTGTCCAAAAAGGCCAGTGAAGCCTGTCTGACAGCAGTGACAGTTCTCATCGTCAGAAATTTCAAGAATGATTATAGCCTGTGACCTGCGACGGCTCCAAAGACTGTAGGAATTGCCAGGGAATGTCACTGATATATATCTCTCAGGATCACCTTCCTTCTCACTGCTGGGAGAGCGAGTTCTGGACTTGGATAGAAAAGGATTCCCAGTACCCTAGTTATATAGCTGCTTACATCTGTTATCTGTGCATGTGAGGTTTTATATTAGACGAGAAAGTAGACAGTCACAATTTTGTTTTCATGAAATTAGAGACTCATGTGGACCATTCTGCTGTGGCCCGCTCTTACCCTGCTGTATCAGAGATTGCTTGGTCTAGAGTCAGGGACTCAGGCCTGGTGAGTGCACCAGGAGAGCCGGCAGGGAGTTCCTCATTTCTTATTCCTTTTGCTCTTCCTTCAGTTCCGGCTACAAGGAAGCTCTTGGAAGTATTTTTAGTGCATTTGTGGTGACCAGGGCCCCCTCACCATTCCCAGGACAAGGCTTGACTTTCCATCCCATAATATAAGCAGAGTCTTGTCCTATGGTTCTTCATAGGAATTACTGCTTGGCAGAAGGTTATTAATAATAACAGTTCACACCCAGCCTAATTTAAAAAAATAGATTGCTCCTTTAAAAAAGTCTTCTCTGAATTTAAATTACAAGTATTTATAATGTTTCTCCGCTTCTTACCTAGACACTGGATATTCCTCCAGGTTTAATGCCCTTGAACTATATTTTTCTTTGCCTGCCATGTTTTATTCACTCTTCATATCTCAGGGTCAAGGTTACTTGCTTTAGGCCCTTTCTAACTCTCACTGAGTTGCACAGCACCTGGCGAAAGCCCTTCTCACTCAATTGTAATATAATTGTCTGTTAAAGACCTTAAAATTTCTTTGAGACTGGAGATGGTTTGCATTCATTGTAGTATTTCCAATGAGGCACGTGCAGTGGGTTGTCAAAGAAGGCTTGAACTGAATGGGAGCACATCCTAACAGGGTTTTGCAGGCCAGTAGACCCGGATCTGCACCAATGTTCTGTCTCTTACCGTCACTTACTCTTGCTGAACCCATATGAAAAATGGAAACAATCATCTTACCTTCAAGAGTTGTGAAAAGTCAAACCCAGTTCCTGGCACAAAGTCGGTGCTCAATACGTATACGTATTCATTTGATCATTATACTAGTTTGAGGATTAAAAGTTCTTTCCAAAACAGTTATGCACGGCCATTGATAGATGGTGAGAGGTCTTAATCTAAGTATCAACATATTTTCTAAAATAATTTTGAACATTGTGAGAGGCAGGGTGAAAGAAACACAGTATTTGAAGTTAAAAGACCTGGTTTGATTCATTTTGTGACCTTTCCTCCTGGTGAGTGACATATACACTCATTTATAGCCATCAGTGATATTCAAAGCTATTTGCCTTAACTTGTCCTTGAATATACCTGCTCATTACTAGCTCTAAAAATTTTAAGTGGAATATCAATTACTCATTTATCATTGTTTTCTTTTGGTTCAAAGTGTGCTTTGTTATCCTAAAGTTCCCAAATAGTGGGGGTGCTGCTGTTGGGGGACATGGGGGTGGGGGTGGTGGGGGGCGGGGAGGTGGCGGTAGGAGCTGAGGTTTGTTTTTTGTGGTGCAACAGTGACATCCATTGGCCTGCCTGTTAATGCTATTTATAGAAGAAACCTGCTTCTCTGCTCTGCGACTGTTGGATTTTCTGATATAAAGATACAAAGAGAACAAACTGTCTCTGGGCCCATGTAAGACAAGCCAGTGGTCAACACCTGGTCCCCTGCAGACTGGGCTGGTTTCAGGACCCTTCCGAAGGATATATGTTCTAAGATCAGCGCCAGCTGGGTGTTCCCTTCGGGTCATTTGGAGACAATCCTGAAATTGGTCCCCTCCATGGAGTTCAGTACATTCATCAGGCTGTTGGGAAACCATTGGATTGAGCTCTAGATATGCTATTGAATACATAAGCCAGGGCAAATCACTTTGCCTCTGGACTTTTCCAGACTGACAAAGTGAAGCTGATAGCAATACCAGCTTTGTAGTTACCAAAGGGCTTTTCCATACAAATAACTTCCCACAACAGTTGTGAAAATTAGGAAAGTACAGATCAGACCTGCTCAGCATCCAACTGACTGTGAGGATGTGAAGCTGAACAGCAAATCCTAGGGTTTCAAACTCAAGCCTTGGTGACTTACGTTTGCTGCTCTAGTTGGAATTAACTAAATAATTACAGAAATTCCTGCTTCCTTTCTGGAAAACCCCCTGGGAGAGGTTCTAAAAATGGAAAATCAAAGGAAAGACTGTGTGGCTGGATGTGAGAGATTGAGCAATGAGTCAGCGTCTTTAAGTAGAAAAAGATTTGCACTGCTGGTTGCCATCTCCATAAAGAACATAACAGGAAATAGCAAGACTAAAAATAATTATTTTCGCCTACTATGTGTCAGATATTCTGTTAAGCATTAAGAATGGAGGATAAACTAGACAAATTGTTTCATACCCTCCAGAGCCTCACTGTCAAGTGAGGGATACAGAGCAGGAACCGTGACTCATATGTCATAGTGTGGTAAGTGTTACATCAAGCATTCCTGCAGGATGCTACCCTTCCAAACCCCCTCGTGTGTGTGTGTATGTGTGTGTGTGTGTGTGTGTACACACGCACACGCACGTGCCCACTTGTGTGCTTGGTAGGATCCAAGTAGTGACTACCATAGGTACCTTGGGATGGATAAACAGGTGAATAGCGTCAGTTCAACTGGAAGCCAAACTAGGGAACATTTTTCAATATCAAAACCAAGTAGATTGCAAAACTGACACATCAGATACATTACACATACAAAAACAAAACCCAAAGTTTCAATTGCACTTTGTATCATTTCACAGTAAATCTTTTTTTGGAAACAGTTAGGGAATTTGTAACTAATTTGTGGTGGATGTAGCGAAATCCACCACTATCTCACTGGTAAAGCCTTTTCAAATCACTGTTATGATTAAACAAGCCAAAAAAAAAAAAGGCTCATCTAAAAGTGGACCTCATTCAGATCCCATTCTTCCTTCTCTGTTGGCCCTCTAGCAGGAAAGTTTGGTTCTGGTGTCCCCTCTGATTAAATGGTCTCATTGGAACCCTCATTGTGAATACTCAAGGCCCATCCTTCAGCCACCTCTCCTCTCCCTCGAAACAGCTTCCTGATGTGAACTAACCCCTCCTTGATGGAGAGGCTCAGGTGGATCGATCACTCCCCACTTACAGGTAGAACTTTCTGAGGACAGAAGCCAACAGCAGACCCCAGGCACCTTGACAAGAGGGCAGACCCCGTGACTGAGTTCTTTACTCCCACCATCTAGCCATTTGGGCCCCTTTGGAAAAAGCAGATCCCACAGTTTAAAACATCCCTTCTCATATCGGTCATTTGGGTTTAGAGCCGCATGTTAGACAAACTAAGATTTTAGCCTATAATTGTTGGCTTTCTTTGAAATTCTTACATATATGTAACAACACCATAGTATAAATCAGGAATCTACTGATGTTGCTATGGGCTTTGAGAAGCATTTATTTATTTATTTATTTATTTATGAGATGGAGTCTCACTCTGTTACCCAGGCTGAAGTGCTATGGCATGATATCGGCTCACTGCAACCTCCGCCTCCCAGGTTCAAACGATTCTCCTGCTTCAGTCTCCAAAATAGCTGGGACTACAGGTGTGTGCCACCATGCCTGGCTAATTTTTGTATATTTAGTAGAAATGGGGTTTTGCCATGTTGGCCAGGCTGGTCTTGAACTCCTGACCTCAGGTGACCCACCCTCCCCAGCCTCCCAAAGTGCTGAGATTACAGGCGCGAGCCACAGCGTCCCACCTGAGAAGCCTTTTTTACAAAATAAGAAAAGATGAGTTCATTTTGACTAAAGCAACCCATCTAAAATATGCATATGCTAAAGAAACCAAGAATGAAGCTGGGCACGGGTATTTCAGAGACTGTGCTCAGATGCTGGATATCACACAGAGGCCACCAGACTTGCGAGTGTGAAGCTCACTGCCCCTCCCCATCTCACACGTATCTCTCACATGTCAGCGCACTGCCGCCCGCCTCTGTGCACCCCCGTCTCCTCCAGAGCCCGTCTTGCTTGCAAAGCTCCAGCACCATCAGCATCTTCACCATTCATCTTTTAGCAATTTGTACTTGAGTGTAGAATAAGCCCACAAGGAGCCCTTTGCAGGACTATCTGATTAAGTGCATAGAGTGATTTGAGGTCCTCTGTAGGGGTCTCACTGCCCAAAAATCTTTCACCCAACTGCTTAGGGTCCCATATCAGTCTATGAGGGGCTCATCCATTTGAGTTAACTCTTACTTTGTCTGTTTTTAAATAGCTACCCCTTGGAGAGAATCATCAACACCTCAGTGATAACTAGTCTGTCACATACTGGTTGCATTGTTATTTTTTATTTATTTTAATTAATTATTTATTTGAGATGGCGTCTAGCTCTCTTGCCCAGGCTGGAGTGCAATGGCACGATCTCAACTCACTGCAACCTCCGCCTCCCAGGTTCAAGTGATTCTTCTGTCTCAGCCTCCCAAGTAGCTGGGATTACAGATGCCTGCCACCATGCCCAGCTACTTTTTGTATTTTTAGTAGAGAAAGGGTTTCACCATGTTAACCAGGCTGATCTCGAACTCCTGACCTCAGTTGATCCACCCACCTTGGCCTCCGAAAATGCTGGGATTATATGTATGAGCCCCTGCACTCGGCCTGATGAATTATTATTATTTTTTTATTTATGGGTGGTTGTTTTGTTTTTTTGAGACAGAGTCTCACTCTGTCACCCAGGCTGAAGTGCAGTAACATGATCATAGCTCACTAAAGCCCTGAACTCCTGGTCTCAAGTGATCCTCTCATCTCAGCTTCTTGAGTAACTGGGACTACTGGCATGTACCACCACAGCCTGCTTAATTTTTTATTTTTTGTAAAGATAGGGTTTCATTGTTACCAAAACTGGTCTTGAGCTCCCGGCCTCAAGTGATCCTCCTGCCTCAGCCTCCCAAAGTGCTGGGATTATAACTATGAGCCACAGCAACTGGCTTAATTTGTTTTTAAAGATATTTTTCTTGAGAGATAATTTATATAAAATGTGTGAATCTTTAGTATTCTAGTTCCAGGAATCCTGACAAATGCATTCACCTGTGTAATCCACATTCCTATCAAACTATAATCCACTTTCATCACTACATAAAGTTTCTTTGTTCCCCTTTCCAGCCACTCTGCACCCCGAGGCACCTATTGTTCTGATTTATTTCACCATAGATTTGTTTTTTTCTATCCTAGAAATTCATTAAATGAAATAACACATTATATACTCTTTTTTGTTGGATTTTTCACTCATTGTAAAGTTTGTGAACTTTATCTGTGTTGTTGCTTGTATTAAGAGTTCATTGTTTATCCATTCTCCTACTAATAGACATTTGGACTGTGTCTGGTTTGGGGCTACTATGAATAAAGCTGCTATAGATATTAGTGTACAAGTATTTTTGTAGACACACGTTTTCATTTTTCTTCAGTAAATACCTAAGAGTAAAATGCTAGCTCACAGGGTGGCTGTGTGTTTGATTTTCCATACCATTTTCCAAAGGGCGGTACCATTTTGTTCCATAATCTTCCCAACATTTGGTGCTGGCAGTTGTATTGGTTTTCTATTGTTGCATAACAAATATTCACAAATGTAGTGTCTTGCAGCAGCATTGATTTATTAGCTCACAATACTCTAGGTCACAGTTGTGCGTAGCACCATTGAGTTCTCTACCTAAGGCCTCACAAAGCTGAGATCAAGGTATAGACTGAGCTGGGCTCTTATCTGAAGGCTCCAGGTAAGAGTCTACTTCAAAGCTCATTCTGATTGTTGGTTGAATTCAGTTTCTTGTGGCTGTAGGAGGAATTCCCCGTTTCGTTACTGGCTCTCACCCAGAGCTGCTTTCTGCTTCTAGAGGCAGCCTGCATTTCTTCTCACATGGAACCCCACACACCCATCTTAAAGCCTGCGACACACTGAATCCCCCTTGTGCTTTGAATCTATAGGCCTTCCTCTTCTACTGCCAGGCGGAGACTCTTTTTTTGAGACAGTGTCTCACTCTGTTGTACAGACAGTGTCTCACTCTGTCTCAGGCTGGAGTGCAGTGGTGCAATCTCAGCTCACTGCAACCTCCACCTCCTGGATTCAAGCGATTCTCCTGCCTCAGCCTCCTGAGTAGCTGGGACTACAGGTGTGTGCCACCACACCTGGCTAATTTTTTGTATTTTTAGTAGAGATGGGGTTTCACCATGTTAGCCAGGATGGTCTCCATCTCCTGACGTTGTGATCCACCTGCCTTGGCCTCCCAAAGTGCTGGGATTACAGGCATGAGCCCCTGTGCACGGTAACTCTGGTTTTTACAAGGCTCACCTGGCTGGGCCAAACCTAACTGGATGATCTCTGTGTCTTAAGATTCATTGATTTGGGACTTGAATTGCATCTGCAATTTCCCTTCACTATCAATGTTTGAATAACTAGGGGACAGGAATCTTGGGCCATCTTTAGAATTCTGCCTACCATAGCAGTCCATGATGAAGCCCTAAAGTCAGCATCACTTTTCATTATCCACTTGCTTAAGAATCTATGTATATTTTTCTTCTAAAGAACCATACCAACTGTAGTTTCAATAATTACACTCCTGTGGTTCAAGCTACTTGAGAGGCTCAGGCAGGATGATTGCTTGAGCCTAGGAGTTGGAGACTGCAGTAAGCTGTGATTGCGACACTGTGCTCCATCCTGGGCAACAGAGGAAGACCCTATCTCAAAAAAAGAGAGAGAGAGAGAGAAAGAGAGAGAGAGAGAGAGAAAGGAAGGGAAGGAGGGAGGAGGAAGGAAGGAAAGGAAGGAAAGAAGGAAAGGAAGGAAGGAAGGAAGGAAGGAGAGAAAACAAAAGAAAGAAGTTCACAGAGTTGGTTAAAATCAGTGATGAGCTGAGAGCTATGTCTCTAGATTCCTAGCCTAGAACTGTCTACTATACTCTAATCTGTTCTTGCTTCTAGAGAGTGTGTCTGATCCTGTAAGGGACTTTGATGTTTGGTAATTTAAATCACCAGGTAAGTCTCTGAAAATCTAGAAAAATTTATTGAAAATCATGCATAGGTAGTTCCAAATTAAAATTTTTAAACTAGCTAAATCTTTCCACAAAAAGTTACGTTTTGTCAGCTTGAAACCAACTGGGTAGGGAAGGAGCCAGTGGGTCTGGCATGTTCATGCTTAGATGCTAAGATCTTAGGAGTTCTTGGTTGTGTGCTTGACATCTCATTCAACCTGGGCACCCTGCATTTCTCCCTAATAGAGAATAAGTAATCATAGGCCTGACATTCAAGATACTCTCGTAAGCCTCTTATTTTTCAAGATGGATTCCAGAGAAGTTGGTTGTGAAGTCACACAACTTGCTAAGTCAAGACTAGAATCCAGGTCCCCTTGTTGCTGTACACCAGAGGTAACAACCAGCAGCAAAGCAGCCCAGTCTCTCCTGAAACGGTGCTTTGTTTGGCCCATAGATTGTTGTTGTTCTTGTTGATTTAGAGATGGGGTCTCACTATGTTGCTCAGGCTGAACTCCTGGGCTAAAGTGATTGTCCTCTCTCAGCCTCCAGAGTAGCTGGGATTATAAGTGTGCACTGCTGTGCAAAGCTTTGGTTTGTAATTGGATTAATTTCCAATATTTAAAAATTGGAAAACTTTACATAAACATCCAGATGTCCAGCATTCTTCTGAAAAGTTGGGAGCTGAGGTAACTGTGGACCCACTTTCTGCAGTGTAACAGTTGGGTTAGAGTGGTCCTTTAAACAGGACACGAGGCCTTCGGTGGCCACACTTCCAGCCGGTTCACTTTCCCCACCTACCCTCTTGGTCTCTGTAGGAACTTGAGTCATGACACCTGCCTCACCCCAAGCTGCAGTTTTGAGACACCTTGTCTGACTGTTCAAACAATTTCTTATCTGGCCTATACATACCAAGTATGTTTGGCTCTCACTTCCTGGCAGTTGAAAATAATAAACTAGATTTTCAAAGTGGGTGAACTACTTGCTGGCTGTAAATCTGGCTTCATTAAAAGAATACTTTCTCTGTAGGCCTATAGTCAGTTAGCACATGGAATTCTCCTGGCTGTCAGCATTCATGTAATTTCAAAAAGTATCCCTTTCCTTATGTGCTAGCTTACTCCTCAGAAAGTTCCGACTTTCAGTGAATAAAACATCTAATATTGTGAAGTCAAAGAGTTTCCTTAGAAAAGCCACTTTCTCATCTAAAGGACTTACTGAACCTAACTTCTTTGGAGAAACATCTGTGTAGCCATATGAAATGAATGCAGGCAGTTGTTAATTGATCATTCTTCTTGAGTTTATGCAGCCAGAATCTTTCATTGATTAATAGTTGCGATTCTCAATCTTAGCTGCACATGACGATGATCTTGGGAGCTTTTAAAAATTATGATGCCTGTGCTATAATTAAAATAGAAATTATGATGATGATGATGCCTGCAATTCATCCTCAGAATTTCTCATTCAGTTGATTTGAGGTTGGTCCTGGGCCTCTGGGTCTTTTGGCTTTTGTTACTGTTGTATTGTTTATTGCAGTAAACATGCACAAATACACACACACACACACACACACACTAAATTTGTCATCTTAACCAGTTTTAAGTGTATAGTTCAATAATGTTAAGTATATCAAAGTTATTGTGCAATGGAGCTTGAGAACTTTTTTATCCTGCAAAACTGAAACTCTCTACACAGTAAAAACTCCCCATTTCCCTTTTCCATAACCTCTGGCTGGGCCTTGGTTTTAAAAGCTTCCAGGCGGCCCAGCACGGTGGCTTTTGCCTGTAATCCTAGCACTTTGGGAGGCCGAGGTGGGCGGATCGCTTGAGCCCAGGAGTTTGAAACCAGCCTGGGCAATACAGTGAGATCCCATCTCAAAAAATGTGTGTGTGTGTGTGTGTGTGTGTGTGTAAAATAAAGGCTTCCAGGTGATTCAGATGTGCCTTCAACCTTGAGAACCACAGACTTGGGAGGAAGGATTTCCACCTCAAAGGGGTTCTAAGGCTTTTACAGTTCTTACCGGGGTCTCCACAGCTGCCGATACCATCCACAAATAGGTGGGAGGGGTTTTTTATGTACACAGTAGTACCAGGACTTCTGATGACCTTGAGTAAAGTTAGCCTCTGCCTCAGGCCTCCAACTGTGGTACCACCTCAACTCACAACTTGGCCGCAGCTTTGCCTGTGAACTGCTCACTCACGCCATGTGGCCTGGCTGAGATCCGTGGGTTTTCGATCTCCTATCTCTCTGCCACTGATAGCTGTGTTTAATTTCTTGACCCACCCTCAATACCAGTTGAGGGTGGGGCACCTGGGAAGGTGTGCCAGGAAGCTGTGGCATTCCAGGGGTTCTTTGGACTTGGACTTGGACTGTCAGAAGAACCAGTCATCTGGAGGAGAGCCCAGAGCCATATGGATTTCCTGCCCCAGCAGTGGTGAAATTCAAGGCCTTGCCTGGAGTGCTGGACTGTTCTGTGGATTTGGCCGCTTTTTGCTACATCTACAACAATTAAAATGGTGTTTTGTGATGTTTGTGGCTATTTGAGCTTACTGATTTTATTAACCTGATTCCTGGCACTTTCATCTGTCTCTCATGATCCCGATAGAATAGAAACATTGCCCTGCTCTGGTATTTTCCATGAGCTGCCTGCTTTCATCGGTGGAAAACAGTTGTTTTGAGAAACAGGTCCAAGTTGATGGAGCTAGGACCTGGCTTGCATCCTTTTTTTGTAGCATGAAATTCAAAACCTCTCTCTACTCTTGCTGGAGTATGTCTAATCTTTCTCTCTGCCATCAGGCGTGACATCCTGACCCCATGCCATACCTTCATTCCCTGATAAGCACTGCCCTGGTAAGTTCCACTGCATCAGTACTGACCTACCTGACCTGGCATACTACAGAAATCTTTAAGTGCTAAACGCTTTTATCACAAAACCAAACAAGACTGGGTCACCTTCAGGACCCCTATGGATTACTGGGAAAAAAGAAATTTTTATGAGGAAAATTTGGGCCTGAAGTATTTGTTGACTTATGGTGGTACTAAAGTCCTTTAAAAAAATAAATGAGTAATTTTCTGTGTTGTAGGTCTAGTGTTAAAGTCCAGTGATACCCCAGTGTCAAAGCTGCAGAAAGTTCTGGCCTCACTCATTGCAGCCGGAGCTTTGCAATTTTAATCTTGGACTGGTTCATGTGATTACCTGTTATTCAGATGCATCAATGGATTATGGCTTGCCCCGTGTAATCACAGCTTATTGCAGCCTCAACCTCCAGGGCTCAAATGATCCTCCTACCCCAGCCCCCTGAGTAGGTGAGACTACAAGCATACACCATCATGCCCAACTAAATTTTAAATTATTTTTTTATAGAAACAAGATCTCACTCTGTTGCCTCAGCTGCTCTTGAACTCGTGGGCTCAAACAATTCTCCCTCCTCAGCCTCCCAAAGTGCTGGGATTACAGGCATAAGTCATCATGCCCAGCCTGTTATGTATTCTTTACAGCATTTTTTTTAAAAAGAGGAAATGCTAAGCAAACAGAAGATGTTATTAAAATTGTCATGCAAACCAAAACGAGAATGTGAGATGATGTTATATGAAGTATGAGAAAGATCTTTCAATTCTTACATCTTAATTTCTTAAAAGGAAATGCAGAGCAAGCAGGGACTCAAAGAGATATTTGCATACCCATGTTGATAACAGCATCACTCACGATAGCCAAAAAGGGGAAGCAACCCAAGTGTCCCCGGAGGGATGAATAAATAAACAAACTGTGGTAAAATATTCAGTGGCCTATTATTCTGCCTTACAAAGGAATGAAATCATGTTATAGAATATGGCATAGATGAACTTTGGGGATATTATGCTAAGTGAAATAAGCCAGTCACAAAAGGACAATTACAGTGTAATTCTACTTATCCAAGGTACCTAGAATAGTCAAATTCATAGAAACAGAAATTAGAATGGTAACTGGCAGGGGCTGGGGTGTGGGAGGATTGGACAATTACTGTTTAGTGAGTTCAAAGTTTCAGTTTTACAAGAGAAAAAGAGTTCTGTGGATGAATGCTGGTGATGGTTGTACAACGACATGAATGTACTTAATGCTCCTGGACTGTACACTTACATTTGATTAAGCTGGTTCATTTTATGTTCTGTAGGCTGGGTTTTTTTTGTTTGTTTGTTTTTGAGACAGGATCTCGCTCTGTCATCCATGCTGGATGCAGTGGTGTGATCACGGCTCACTGCAGCCTCAACCTCCGGGGCTCCAGCGATCCTCCCACCTCAGCCCCCTGAGTAGCTGGGACTACAGGCATGCGCCATCATGCCCAGCTAATTTTTAAATTATTTTTTATAGAAACAAGGTCTCATTCTGTTGCTCATCTTCAACTCATGGACTCAAGTGATCCTTCCTCCTCAGCCTCCCAAAGTACTAGGATTACAGGCATGAGCCATCATGCCCAGCCTGTTATGTGTTCTTTACAACAATTTTTTTTAAAAGGGGAAATGCTAAGCAAATAGAAGATGTAATCAAAATTATTGTGCACGTGCACATAAGGTTGGGGTAGGGAGCAAACAATCACGCTCCCTCTCCCTCGGCCACCGCTGCTGCCTCCTTCTGCAGCTTCTGGTGAGGACCTGGTACCTCTTTTGTGAAGCGGAGGCTGAGGAGACTCAGGTGCTCACCATGGCCAACGAAAAGCCCAAGGAAGGAGTCAGGACTGAGAACAATGATCATATTAATTTGAAGGTGATGGGGCGGGATGGTTCTGTGGTGCAGTTTAACATTAAGAGGCATACATCACTTAGTAAAGGAATGAAAGCCTATTGTGAATGACAGGGATTGTCAGGGATTGTCAATGAGGCAGATCAGATTCTGATTTGACAGGCAACCAGTCAATGAAACAGACACACCTGCACAGTTGGAAATGGAAGCTGAAGATACAATTGATGTGTTCTAACACCAAATGGGAGGTGTCTACTGAGAAAGGAAGCTGCTTCATTACTCCAGAACTCTGTTCTTTTCAGACCAAGATGACATTTTCAATTAGAAAACTGCAATTTGGTTCTACTACATCCTGACTACTACAGTATAGTTTTCTCTATTATTTCATTTTCCCCTTCCCCATTCCTTTATTGTACATAAAGTAACTGGTATATGTGCACAAGCATATTGCATTTTTTTAAAATCTAAACAGCCAATGATATGTTTTGATTGACATCACGTAGAGACGAGACAGGGAAAAATACTGATTCTGTGAAAATATCCCCTTTCTCCATTAGTGGCATGCTCATTGAGCTCTTATCTTTATATTCCAGTAAGTTATTTTGCTCTCACTGTTTTAACCAAACAACAACATAAAATGCCTTGCACACCTTGTTCAATTGGAGAATTTTAATGTTCTTCATTTATCATTGTAAAACCAAGGATGATTTTATAACTTTTTTGTATGTAGTTGTTACATATAGGGCAATCTGTCTTTAAATAGGGATAAATTACTCTAAAACAAAACAAAACAAAAGAATCGTATGTCTGGGCTCAGTGGTTCACGCCTATAATCCTAGCACTTTGGGAGGCTGAGGCAGGCAGATCACTTGAGGCCAGGAGTTTGAGACCAGCCTGGCCGACATGGTAAAACCCTGAAAATTAGCTGGGCATGGTGGCGTGTGCCTCTAATCTCAGCTACTCAGGAGGCTGAAGCAGGAGAATTGCTTAAACCTGGGAGGTGGAGGTTGCAATAAGCTGAGATCACGCCATTGCACTCCAGCCTGGGTGACAAAGCAAGACTCTGTCTCAGAAAAGAAAAGAAAAGAATCCTAGATACTTTTCCCTTCAAGTATCTTGTTTAAATAATTTTTTTGCTTAAAATGAAAAAAAAAAAAGATTGTTGTGCAAACCAAAATGAGTATGTGGGATAGTACATGAATTTCTCTTTGGTCAGATTTATATAGAGAAGAGCCTAAGTCACAGAGAATTGCTTTCATTATGGCTGAAGAATGTATCTTAAACATGGGACGTGCTGCTCAAAAATGGGCCTAACTTTGTTAGATGCTTTAAGGAAACTAAGGTTCCACATCCACGTGCCTACCTGTCAAGTGGGCACACCCACACTGTATCTCATAGGCACTTCCACCAAACTGAGGTCACATTTCTCATCAAAGCTGCTCTCCTTCTAGTCTTCCCCATTTCCGTGAATTAGGTATCATCACCCATCAGTTGCTAAGCTTGAAATCTGGGCATCTTCTTTGCCCCTTTTGTTTTTCTCACAACCTCCCACATCTAATAAAAATTAACAAGGCCTCTGTCTGTCCACTCTAAGACTTTTACACAAATGTTCAAAGCAGAATTATTCATCGTAGACCAAATGTGGGAATAATCCAAGTGTTCTTCAACTTGTAAATGGATAAACGAAATGTATTTCTTTATAATAGAATACTATTCTACAATAAACAGGAATTCACTACTGAAACATGCTACAATATGGATGGACCTCTAAAACATTATGCTAAGTAAAGGAAGCCAGACACAAAAGATTACATATTGTGATTCAAGTTATTTGAATATCTAGAAAAGGAAAATCTATAGAGACAAAAAGGAGATCAGTGATGCCTGGGTTAGGGGTGGAAGCAGGGATTGGGCCCGAGGGAATTTTGGGGCTGATGAAAATATCCTAGATTATGGTGATGGTTGCAAAACTCTATACATTTACTAAAAATCATTGAATTGTATACTTTTCTTTAAAAAGACATTTTATTTGAAAAATAACATATTGAAAAAAATATATTCAAAAAAATAATTTTATATTGAATCAAACAGTTTTTTTCTTTTCTTTTTTTTTTTTTTGACATGGAGTTTCTCTGTTTTTGCCCAGGCTGGAGTGCTATGGAATGATCTTGGCTCATTGCAACCTCTGCCTCCTGGGTTAAAGTGATTCTCCTGCCTCAGCCTCCTGAGTAGCTGGGATTGCAGGCATGCGCCACCACGCCTAGCTATTTTTGTATTTTTAGTAGAGATGGAGTTTCTCTATGTTGGTCAGGTTGGTCTCGAACTGCCGACCTCAGGTGATCTGCCTGCCTCGGCCTCCCAAAGTGCTGGGATTACAGGCGTGCGCCTCCGTGCCCAGCTCAAACAGATTTATTATAGAAAGAAAAGCAAAGGGCATAACTGTATAAATCAAGAAAGAGATTTTGGCTAGGTGCAGTGGCACACACCTGTAATTCCAGCACTTTGGGAGGCCGAGGTGGGTGGATCTTGAGCCCAGGAACTTGAGATTAGCCTGGGCAACATGGCAAAACCCTATCTCTACTAAAAATACAAAAATTAGCTGAGCACGGTGGTGTATGCCTGTGGTCTCAGCTACTTGGGAGACTGAGAACGGAGGATCATTTGAGCCTGGGAGGTTGCAATGAGCTGAGATCATGCCACTGCAGTCCAGGCTGGGTGACAGAGTGAGACCCTGTATCTAAATAAATAAATAAATAAATAAATAAACAAAAGAGTTTCAAGAAAGATTAACGAGACCTATCCACTCCACTTTCTAATTTTTCTCCCTATCCTCACCTCTCCTTTAATCCCCTTTGCTGTTACCCTAGTTCAGCCTATTTGTTTGTTTGTTCAACAAACATTTGACCACCTACTCTGTACCAGGCATCACCTCCAGGTTATACTCCCATGGCTGTGCCCTAACTAGTCTCCCTACCTCTGGCTTTGCCCCATTCCATCAGTGGCCATTACAACCATAATGATCTTTCAAGAAGGCAAATCTGGTCCCGTCCCTCTGCTTAAGAACTTCCAATAACTTCCAGTTGCCTTTTGGATAAACTTCAAACTCCTAACCAGGACCTGACTGTAGCTGTGTATCTGGAGCCTGCTGGGCCTTTGTGCCCAGGCTGTGTGTGCCAGCCGTAGCTGTCTTTTCTTTTGTGCTCTCCTCCCTCCATACCGGTATCATCTTTTTCCTGGGTCTTGCAGCCTTCTTCATTCTCTTTGCTAACCTAACTCCCATTTAATCTCTAGATCTCAGTTTAGAATCCTTTTGTAATCCCTTAGTTCCAGTTTAGGGGGCCTTCCTGTAGTTCCCCAGCCTGCCAGACAGATTTCATCACACAGTGCCCATGGAAAAAGAGATGTACAATAAAACATATTAATGAAACATGTTAGGAGAATGAACACCCAGAAAGAAACATCCAGAGAGGGACCGGTTGAGCGAATACAAGTTGAGTAGCTCTTATCTTACTTACATGCCTGGGACCAGAAGTGTTTTGGATTTCAGTTTTGTTTTTTTTTGGGGGGGGGGTGGGGATTTTGATATGTTTGTATTACATATTTACCAGTTGAGCATCCCTAACCCAAAATCCAAAGTGCTCCAATGAAATCTCCTTTGAGCATCATATCAGTGCTCAAAGTTTCAGATTTTGGAGCAGTTTGGATTTCAGATTTTTGGATTAGGGATAACTAACAAAAGCTCAACCTGTATTGACTTTTGTTACTTATGACCCCTACATTTAAGGAAAAGGTGTTTTTCAGAGTTAGGAAACAGGCACTTTATATACAATTTCCATGAAGGACACAGGGAGAAAGAAAGTCAAGATGATTTATCCCTCTAAAAAAAAAAAAAAAGAACACAGCAAAAAAACATATTAAGATTTTCTGGTCTAATTCTATAAATGAGATTAACAATGAAGTGATATGCATACAAAGTGCTAAGGTCACTTGGCTAAAATAAACTAAGGTGATATACATTTTCAGAGAAAAAAGAAAACTAGAAAATAATTCTACCCCTATTGTTGGCATTGAGTATACTGCTTCCGCAGGCATATATCTTAAATGTTTTAATTAAATTCTTTTTACTGGAAATTATTCTGTTACTTCAAATTAGGGACTGAAAAAAGAATACCCTGTTTCACTCTGCTCACTAGCTTCCTTTGAAAGGGACAGTAAGCTCAAACTGTGTGGCAAGTTGACCTGAAACTTATTTACTCCCCAAAGAAAAGCTACTTTTATTTCACTGTTTTATAAAGCATACATGCGTCTTAATTTGATAAAAAAATTCTTCTTGCATTAAGAAAATCTTCCTGCATTAAGAAGATTCTGCCTCATTGCCCTTAAAAAAAATCTTCCCCACAGATTTGCAAACTAAAGGAAGCATAAATCAAAACATTTGCTGTTTGTCACTTTGATCAAGAAACATCTCATTTGAAAAACAAACTCAAAACTAGGCCAGATTTTTTTGAAAGTCCCTTCCCAAATTAAATCAGTCCATATAAACAGCTTAGACTCCCCACTGGATAAGAAAAAGTGGGATGGGGTGAGGGTGGGTATGTAGCCCAGGTAATGGGAAAAGAAATTGAGTTGGGTTCCTTAAGCTTCTCATTTTGCCTGTTGCTATGACTGTCTTCAAATGTCAGCTCTATGAATCTCTAGCAGACATGAGTTGGAATCACACAGTAGGGACTTAGTATAGTCTTATTTGGGTATTCAGAAGAATATTTGTCATTATATATTATATCAAGGTAATTTTTAAAATAATCTTATTGGCCAATGGTTTAGAAAGAAAGATATTTTTTTCTGAAGAAGATCCACAGTGCTCCTCTCTGCTTCTGTAAAATCTTATATTTTTCTATTTTTTGACCTTTTTGTCCACACAAAGAGAAAGGATATTTAAGGTTAACTGCTAGGCAGCTTGCTGAGAGAAAAAAAGCAGGGTGGAGGAGTGGGGTGGGGTTTAAATAGCAGCCAAGTTGAGCAATAGTGTATTTTCCTCTTCAGAATGAATTTGGCTATTTTCTTCTTTTTCATACTTGTTCTTTACTGTGTTTTTTGTTTAAAATTGTTTTAATTGTGATGAAAAATACACAAAATTTATCACCTTCATTACCTCTAAGCATGCAATTCAGTAGTGTTAAGTATATTCACATCGTGGTACAATAGCTCTTCAGAACTTTTTCTTCCTGCAAAACTGAAACTCTATATCCATTAAACAGCTCCGGTGTCCCCACTTTACTATTGTTTTTAAAAATATTTATTTATTTGTTTACTTTGAGACAAGGTCTCACTTTGTTGCCTAAGCTAGAGTGCAGTGGCACAATGATAGCTCACTGTAACGTTGAACTCCTGCGGTCATGTGATTCTCCTGCCTCAGACTCCCAAGTAGCTGGGTCTACAGGCATGTGCCACCACACCCAGCTATTTTTTTTTTCTTTTGAAGAGACAGGGGTCTTGCTTTGTTGACCAGGCTGGTCTGGAACTCCTGGCCTCAAGTGATCCGCCCACCTCCGCTTCCCAAAGTGCTAGGATTACAGGTGTGGGCCACCGTGCCCAGCCTTACTGTTGTTTTTAAATGAGAATTAAAAAGTTGGACTTTTCTGATTCTATATAATGTTTTCATCAATTCGTATGTCAAGAAGTCAAAATATTTAAGTATTTTTAATATAAGAGATACCCATTTCCTATGAACAGTGATCTTATATTTCTACAGGTTATTGATTTTTTATTCTTTTCTACACATTTTCAGGTAGGTGAGAGAAGAAATCATTCACATCCTTGAACCTTTAGCTGCCTCTCTGACTCTCCCCATAACGTGAGGATCGAGGCTGAGTTGTCCTCTAATTGTAGGAAGCAGAATAATCCTCCTTTTCTCGATCACATGCCAAGTTTTTTTCCTTCCTTCCTTTCTTCCTTCCTTCCTTCCTTCTCTCTCTCTCTCTCTCTCTCTCTCTCTTTCTCTCTCAACACAGGGTCTTGCTCTGTTGCCCAGGCTGGCACAATCTCAGCTCACTGCAACCTCCACCTTCTGGGCTCAAGTGATCCTCCCACCTCAGCCTCTCAAGTAGCTGGGATTACAGGCACGCACCACCATACCCAGCTAATTTTTGCATTTTTTGTAGAGACAGAGTTTCCCCATGTTGCCCAGGCTGGTCTTGAACTTCTGGGTTCAAGTGATTTGCCCTGCCTCGGCCTCCCAAACTGCTGGGATTACAGGCATGAGCCACCACACCTGGCTTATGTCAAGTTTCTAGAAGCCATTTCTTCCCTTCTGCCCACTCATCCTCCCCATTACCCCCACTCTTCAGCAACTGTGGCATACTAGTCTCTGGTCTTAGGGTTCATACCGGCTGCCAGGGGTCCTTCCTGGGTTAGCTCCAGTTTTCTGAAGTCTGGCAGTTAGTTAATAAGGAAGCCAGGGATGTAAATCATGGGCCTACACAGTTTCTTCTGGGTATGCTTTTAGGTTCTGTCAGGTTTTTATTCCTATACATGAGGAAGAGACCAATGTTCCCTTCAGACACAGATATGAATGTAGACCACAGATAGACAAGGTGGGGTGTGGGTAGGGAGTGGGAGGGAAGCTTAAAGTCCAGATGCTTATTAGCACTGGTGAAGACACATCCATTTATGAAGAGCAGGGATCTCATGCTGGATAAGAGGACAAAAAGCAGAATTCTTAATCTGGCAGCTCCCATACCGACAGGAGCAGGGTTCTCACTTGTTAATTAGTGATACGGAAGTACCCTTGGTATTTCTAAAAACAGTTTTCAAAGCATTATTTGTTTTGTGATCTCAGTAGTTTCAAAACTCCAGTGAAACATTTATTGGAGATCTATTATCTATCATGCATTGTACTAGACACTGTAGGTACCCAGATGAGTAAGAAAGATGTGGTCCCTTTCCTCAAGAATCTTACTGTCCAGTTGTCAAAATCCTGGAGTATATTATAAGTAGAGGCCAGGTGTGATGGCTGATTCTTGTAATCCTAGCACTTTGGAAGACCAAGATGGGAGGAACACTTGAGGCCAGGAGTTCAAGACCAGCCTAGGCAACATAGAGGCCCCATTTTTATTTTATTTTATTTTATTTTTTATTCTTTTGAGACAGAGTCTTGCTCTGTTGCCAGACACCAGGCTGGAGCGCAGTGGTGCAATCTCGGCTCACTGCAATCGCCGCCTCCTGGGTTCAAGCAATTCTCCTGCCTCAGCCTCCCGAGTAGCTGGGACTACAGGCGCACGCCACCATACCCAGCTAATTTTTGTATTTTTTAGTAGAGACAAGGTTTCACCATGTTCGCCAGGATGGTCTTGATCTCTTGACCTCGTGATCCGCCCGCCTCGACCTCCCAAAGTGCTGGGATTACAGGTGTGAGCCACTGCGCCCGGCCGAGGCCCCATTTTTATAAAAAATTTAAAAATTAGCTGGTCATGATGGTATGTGCCTGCAGTATCACTTACTCAAGAGTCTGAGGCAGGAGAATCCCTTAAGCCCAGAGATCCCATTGAGGCTGCCTCTTTCATCTCTGATGCCACGTGGTGAATAATGCACACAGGTATGGTTGAATTAATGTTCCTAGAACACTAGACACACCATACCTGTGTGCATTATTCACCACGTGGCATCAGAGATGAAAGAGGCAGAATCCCTGCTCCTAAAACACTTTTCGTCTAGGAGGGAAGGTTTTCATTTTAGTGGTATCAATAGCTTTATTAAAGGTAAAATTGAGTGATGCAGTCTGGAATACTCAGAAGAGGGAGAAATTGCTCTTGGATGAAGATCAGAGGCATTTCATTGAGAAAGGAATATATTTTGCAGGTCCTGGGAGGTTGGCTAGAATTTCCATAGCAGAGATTGGGGTTAAGGAAAAGACTGAAACGCAGACAAAAGAAAATGTGAGCCAAGTGCGGAGGAGGGAAACCAGGGCATGCTTGTAAAAATGGTAATTATTCATCTCATTAAAGGTCGCTAGAAAAACTCTGACCCTGATAGCTTAGCCAATTAGGATGAAATCAGGCAAGTTATATGAAAAGGTACAATTTTTAAGGGAAAAATTGAATAAGTTCCCATTTACTGAGGAAAAAGATCATTCTAGAGACGTCTGGGGCTTTGTTCATCCCCCGTTAGACTTATGAGATAAAAAGAGTTTATAAGTAGTTTAGTTTTTCTTAGTGCCCTGAATGGGGAATAAAGTCTTTACCTACAGAGAATGAATGTGTCCACTTTTCTTTGCCCTCTAGGAGATAGCAAACTTTGTCGTCTTATTAAAATAGTTTCACCTACAGCACATCTTGGTTGTCCAGGGTGGTATGAGAGAAAAGCATGGGCTTTTGGGTTGGGCAGACTTCTCTGATTCTTCATTCTCTCCCTTCTTTACTGTTAGACATTGGCAAGTTACTTAAATCTGAGCTTCATTTTCTCTTCTATAAAACAGGACTGATGATGGCTACCTTGAGGTATTATTGTAAAAATTAGAAAAAAAGTGTATAAATGCTGAGGCATGGTGAATGACCAGGCACAAAATACATGATGGCTGCTTCTCTTACCAATAGACTGTGGCGCAGCTGTTTGTGGACAAATGTGTCTGTATTGCCATGATTTTTGGTCTACCGTCAAGAAATGGCAGCCAAGAGCCTGCTAGAATCTGCTCAGGACTCTGTTATCTTCTTGCCTTTGGCCAATACAAGCACACTTTGGACACCGCCCAAATGTGCTGACTAGAAGAACTTTAAAAATATATATTTTCCCCCATATTATCTTCTGGTTTCTAGGCAAGAGCGCTAAAGTATGTGGAATAACACTCACATCCGGCTTGGAGTAGAACAGTTTCCTGAACACCTACTGGGAGAAAGTTGTGCTTGAAAGCAAATAAACTGGAAAGTCAGGAAAAGTTTTCCTCTTGCTTGAATCTACTTGTGAAAGTCTAAAATAAAACGTGTGATTTGAGGCAAATGAAAGAGATTCTAGAAAGTTAAGTACTCTGAAGAGTTATCATGGTGGTTACTGGCTAGAATCCTTTTTAGAAGCACATTGTTTGTAGGTTTTTAAAGGACAAGCGAGGTGAATTAGCTTTTTTAAGTCAATAATTAAAGTGAGACTGCCAAAAAAAGTAAACAGGAGCTACATTTAATTTCTGTTTTTCTTTTGAGAGCCAAGGAGGCTAGCACTTCAAGTCCAGTGAAACTGCCAACTAGCTGATGGAAAATTTTGCTTTTCAAACATAAATATTAAGGTTTACAGGACAAGGTGTTTTTAGAAAATATTTTTAATTTAGGGCACCAAATAAGACTTGGCCCCTTTTAGAAAATTCATAGACATTCAATATCATATTTTCTGGACCTCAGTAGGAGTAAATCATCAAAGGAAGTCATTTGCATTTCAGGAACACCAATTAGTTTTACCCTAGCAACTTTTCTTGCTTTTGTCTCTTGAAGTTATATTTTCATAGCACTTTGGATTTTCTTAAAGCAGTGTATGGCAATGTTGATGACATTTGAATATTTATATGTAGTCAAGACTTCATATACCAAAGTCTTAGGAAGACAACTAAGTCAGTAGGATGAGTGTTTTGATGCTATGAATAAAAGTCATCACAGGTCCTTTTTGAAAGGCCCAAAATTCTGATACAATGCAAAGACATGAAGTGCCAACTCAATGAGCAATTTTATTTTTTTGAGACAGAGTTTCACTCTGTTGCCCAGGCTGGAGTGCAATGGCGCGATATGTGCTCACCGCAACTTCTGCCTCCCCCGTTCAAGGGATTCTCCTGCCTGAGCCTCCCGAGTAGCTGGGATTACCGGCATGCGCTAGCATGCCTGGCCAATTTTGTATTTTTAGTAGAGATGGGGTTTCTCCATGTTGGTCATGTTGGTCTCAAACTCCTGACCTCAGGTGATCTGCCTGCCTTGGCCTCCCAATGTACTTGGATTACAGGCATGAGTCACCATGCTTGACCTCAATTTTTTTAAAAACTAATTTTAGTTTTATTGTTGATGTTTTGTATTGTTATGAAGAAATCATTGTTGGTGTCTTTGATGATTCTCTTGGTCTTCAAAGCAGGTTTTAACCATAAATAAGTGGTAAGTTTGTAGCAATGGAAAAACATGAGGCTATCAGTCATTAAAACAGATCTCTGTAAGTCATTTGTTCAACCTGCATGACAATTTATGACAGTGTCACCTTTCTCTATTTCTAGTTCTGCTGCCTCCTTATCACATAAGATTAGATTCGGATACCTCAATCTAGTCTTAAAATCCCCACCCACTGCCCTCCAGGCGCGCTAGTGTCTTCCGTCCCAGGTCTACTCTTGGCCTAGTCCTTCTTTTTCATCTCTTTATCTCCTACACTGTTTCTCTGGCTCTTTTTCCCTACCTGGTCATCAGGCAGCTTCTCAGACAGGGAAGCAGTATTTGTTCAATTACAAATTGCAAGCCAAGGATAGGAACTGCATCAAATTCCATGCCTAAATCTTCTATGCTTCCCCTTCCTCATACCTCCCCCAAGCCTTTACTTACCTTCATCTATGTCTTAAAAACATGAATATTTTTCTAGGACAAAAAAAAAGCTTCCATTAGAACCTATGGGATTATACCCCAGAAAAGATTTCAGTCCTCAAGTCTTGGGGTTTTTGGACATCATCAATTAAAATACTCATTTGTCTCAACAGAAAATAACATTCTCGCTTCTGCTCAGGCACAGTTAGGTTCTGAATGCCGTCCAGCTCAGCCTGTCCACCCTTGCACATACCACCTCCCCATGCTCCTCAGGCACATTCTCCTCAGTGACAAGGACATACCAGTATTTGAATGCACTCCAGCTGAACCCACGTTGTTAAGGACCTGTCACTTGTGGAGTTTTACCTTTCAGGATTCTGGGCCATCAGTACTCATTGTCTAGATCACATGTCTTTTTCAAAGAGTCCAATGCCCTTCACATACCAAGCACACTTTACCTTCTTCCAGAAGGTTGTTGCCTCTAATAGGAGGTGGCAGCTGTTAGTAATTCATGTCAACCCTGTTGAGAGCTTCAAGGTTGAAAAGGAAAAACACTTTCTCCAGCACAAACAACCAGAGTCCGTTTTAAGCTGGTGAGGTTTTGTTGTTTGGATTGCAGCTTGACCTATACCTTTTACAAGTGAATTTACAGAGTGGATTTTCTCTGAAATTTTACCTGGAGACCAAAATTTAAACAAATACCACAAATGAAAGACATTACCCTATTTCTCCCACATAATCATTACTCACCCCCATACATGTTAAGTGCTGCCTGATTAATAAGAGCTATGATTCAGTAAGCACTTCCTTTGTGGCAGCGACTGTCTTAAGTGCTTCATATAAAGTATTACATCTAGAAGTTCGGCAATTCTATGATTCAGATTCAGTGTTTAGCTCTCATTTTACAGATGTGAAAGCTGCCTCATGGGGTAGGTAAGTGGTAGCACAAGGTCACATGGTAAGGCTGCACCCAGAGCTCAATTTTACCTATGCGGCTTCAGAGACTACATACTTAACCATGATGCAAAGCTGTCCCCACTGAAATGGGATTCTACCTTGGTGACAAAGTCATTACGATCAAAATCAGTGACCCCAGCACCTCCCATTCAATATCCTCCACATGCTATCAGCATGACTTCTTGAACAGTGCAGATCTGATCATGACACTGGTGTAAAACTTTTAGTGATTTCTCTTTGCCTACAATATAAAGTCTAGATCCTGAAGATGGCCTAAAGGGCCATTATCTTCCTCATCTGCCTCTCCATCTATATCAAGTGCCACCTGCCCAGGTCCTAATGTTACTTGCAGTTCCACAATTGGCCTGTGCTGTTTGACGCTTTGAGATCTTCAAACTTTCTGCCTTGAACTATTCCTCCCCTCCTCTTAGTCAGCAAGTTCATGCACATCCTTCAGGACCTCTCCCAAACATGTCCTGTGCATCCTTCCCTGACATAAATATCCTCTCCTCTGATTGCTACCAGCACATAGAACTATTTATCAAAATAATCAGAGCCACTATTTTCAGATCTCATGTGCCAGGCATGATATTGAACACTTAACAGGTTTTCTAGGTACAAATACTGAGCCACAGACATAATTATGGGAGAAATGTAACTGTTTCTTTAAATAAAAAGGACCATAATTTCTATTTTGAGACCTCATTCAGCTGGGAGACAGAAATTTAGTATCAGCTAATTCAGGATCACTTCTAGCTCCTGGCGTCGCACCTAAGTTGTAAGAGGCTTAGGCAGTGTGTGTGTGTGTGTGTGTGTGTGTGTGTGTGTGTGTGTTGGGCAGGGTGAGATTTGAGATTGAAACTTTAGTATCCTTGTCACCATTTCCCCATGCCAGTGTATGGTTGGTGTCTGGTGTCAGGATGTTGGTATCTGCAGCCTTCTCAGATGGGTTAGGAATCTATGCCCTGTTGCCTTACCAGAAACAGTTTGCCTCTCCTGAACCACTTTGGACTGGAAAGATTTGTGGAAGGCATCACCCTCTCTTCAGCCCAGGTGCACCACACAGACATTTCTTTTATTCCCCGTCCCGGCTGGGCTCGCAGGGACTCTGGGACTGAGCCAGCTCTCCGGAGTCTTGCCTGGGACCAGGGCCCACATCCTTTGTGCTCTGACTCTGTCCACTTACATCTTGCCCCACATAAGACTCCTAACTCCCCTCCACTTTCCCTCTGGCTCTCCTTGCCTTTCTTCGTCAGTCCTAGAAAGCTGTAACATCTGCTGGGAAGAAAAACTGGCTCTGACTAATTGAGTATTCTTCCACATCTTAAATCCGGCGCCTGGATTCTTTGGTTCTCTGAGTTCTGTTGTGTTCCCTTGTTTTTCTTTGGTCAATGAATGACACTTACTGGGAGGAAAGAGGAAGCCTGCTGGGAAATTCAGTGTAATGAGTAAGCAGTTAATGTCTGTTACCTTGCCCCCAAACATACATACGCAATGATTATCTCATATTAATTTTTATTAAAACTTTCTGTAGAAGACGTAATTACCATTTTCACAGGGGAAAAACTGAGGCTTAATGAGATCAACTGACCTCACCCCCAGCTGGCAAGATCTTGAATTCAGTCCACATTTTTGACCACCACACTCTACCATCTTTAGCACATGGGACTGAAATCATTTCTTTAGATACCTGGGGTTTTCACTACATCCTTGAAGTTAGGTTTGGACCTCCTCCATCTTGAAATCCCTCTCTGTGGCATATAACAGGTTCTCAGTAGGTGGCAGTTGAATTGAAATGGGTCAAGGAAAGAGAAAGGAAGATAAGAAGGAAAAAAAAAAAGGAGAATGAAAAAATTCCCTTATCTTAAGCTATTTTGAAACTTCCTGAATGATAGATACTCTGTCGGCTAAAATATACATGGAATGAAAAGTTTGACTGTATTATCTAAATCATGTCTAGCACTGAGCTCTCCTTAATATTATGCTGTCAAATTATTCTAGACATAGAAATTAATTCCTTGTCTCCTGGAAAGACAAGGGTGTAATGTGGTTGGTGACACAGCAATGATAAGTGAGGAAAATGTGCATATGTGAGCAGTGACCAGTGTGGACAGTTTTAATCAGTTAATGAAGTCATAGTTTTTATTTATTTTTTAGACAGTACCATCCAAGATGCTGGTGGTATATAAATCTGATAACTTGGCCGGGCTTGGTGGCTCACACCTGTAATCCCAGTACTTTGGGAGGCCGAGGTGGGTGGATCACGAGGTCAAGAGATCGAGACCATCCTGGCCAACATGGTGAAACCCCATCTCTACTAAAAATACAAAAAATAGCCAGGCATGGTGGCAAGTGCCTGTGGTCCCAGCTACTCGGGAGGCTGAGGCGGAAGAATCGCTTGAACCCAGGAGGCAGAGGTTGCAGTGAGCCGAGATTGCGCCACTGCACTCCAGCCTGGCGACAGAGCAAGACTCCGTCTCAAAAAAAAAAAAAAAAAAAAATCTGATAACTTGTGG
>CAUYLG010008415.1:0-22015 GCA_963573385.1 Cacajao melanocephalus | reverse complement strand
ACTGGTTGTTCCTTTCTATGTGTAGTGCTTCTTTCAGAAGCTCTTGTAAAGCAGGCCTGATGGTGATGAAATCTCTGAGTTCTTGCTTGTTCTCAAAAAATTTTATTTTTCCTTCACTGATGAAGCTTAGTTTGGCTGGATTTGAAATTCTGGGTTGAAAGTTCTTTTCTTTAAGGATGTTGAATGTTGGCCCCCACTCTCTTCTGGCTTGTATGGTTTCTGCTGAGAGATCTGCTGTGAGTCTGATGGGCTTCCCTTTGTGGGTATCCCGACCCTTCTCTCTGACTGCCCTTAGCATTTTCTCCTTCATTTCAAGCCTAGTGAATCTGACGATTATGTGCCTTGGGGTTGCTCTTCTTGAGGAATATCTTTGTGGTGTTCTCTGTATTTCCTGGACTTGAATATTGGCTTGCCTTGTTAGGTCGGGGAAGTTTTCCTGGGTAATATCCTGAAGAGTATTTTCCAGCTTGGATTCATTCTCTTCATCACATTCAGGTACACCTATCAAATGCAGATTAGGTCACATAGTCCCATGTTTCTTGGAGACTTTGTTCATTCTCTTTTACCCTTTTTTCTCTAATCTTGCCTTCTCATTTTGTTTCATTGATTTGATCTTCGACCACTGAAATCCTTTCTTCTGCTTGGTCAATTCGGCTGTTGAAACTTGTGCATGCTTCGCGAAGTTCTCATGTTGTGTTTTTCAGCTCCATCAGTTCATTTATATTCCTAAGTTTTCCATTCTCGTTAGCATTTTGTCAAATATTGTTTCAAAGTTCTTAGTTTCTTTGCATTGGGTTAGAACATGTTCTTTTAGCTCACAGAAGTTTCTTATTACCCACCTTCTGAAGCCTGATTCTGTCAATTTATCACACTCATTCTCCATCCAGCCTTGTTCCCTTGCTGGTGAGGAGTTGTGATCCCTTGTAGGAGGAGAGGCATTCTGGTTTTGGGTGTTTTCATCCTTTTTGCGCTGGTTTCTTCCCATCTTTGTGGATTTATCCACCTTTCGTCTTTGTAGTTGCTGACTTTCAGATTGGGTCTCTCAGTGGACGTCCAGTTTGTTGATGATGAAGTTATTTCTTAGTTTTCCTTCTAACAGTCTGGCCCCTCTGCTATAGGACTGCTGAGGTCCACTCCAGGCCCTGCTTGTCTGGGGATCACCCGCAGCAGCTGCAGAACAGTAAGGGTTGCTACCAGTTTCTTCGTCTGCTATCTTTGTCCCAGAATGATACCCACCAAATGTCAGTCTGATTTCTCCTTTAAGAGGTGACTCTTTGGATATATGGGGGTCAGGGAGCTACTTGAGTAGGCAGTTTGTCCTTTATAGGAGCTCAAGTGCTGAACTGTTATCTCCGTTGTTCATTCAGAGCTGCTGGGCAGGTATGTTTAAGTCTGCTGCAGCAGAACTCATAAATCCCCTTTTTGTTTTCCCCAGATGTTCTGTCCCAGGGAGTTAGGGCTTTATTTATGAGTTTTTGTTGTCCTGCTGCCTTTTTTTGAGGGCTGCCTTGCCCAGCGAGGAGGCAGCCTAGTCACTGTCTGCCTGCAGAGGCTTTGCTGAGCTGCTTTGGGCTCCTCCCAGCTGCCGTGTGAACTTCCCTGCAGTTCTGTTTATATGAGTGTATTTAGAACTGCCTTAGCAATGGTGGCCCACCTCTGTAATGGCGGACTCTCTCTATAATGGTGGGTTGCCTCGGCAATGGCAAGCTGCCTCTGCAATGGCATACTAGCTCTGTAGTGGTGGGCACTGGCATTCTTAACCAAGCTTTGACTTTGAACCACTTGTGGCTGACTTTTGATTCTACTTCCTTCTTAGTTCATTATTTTTCTATCATATATATGTTACCAGAAAGGAATCCTGATCCAGTGAGAGGGTTCTTGGATCTCACACAAGGAAGAATTTGTAGTGAGTGCACAAAGTAAAGTGAAAGCAAGTTTATTAGAGAAGTAAATAAACAAAAGAATGGCTACTCGATTGACAGGGTAGGGCATTTCTGAAAGCATGAGGGTGAATGCGTCTACCATAGGTGCACTATTTGTTTATATATGAGATAAAACAAAAAATAACCATGGGGCAGTTGTGCTCTCCTTCAAGGGCTTGTGACAAAAGATTGTTCATCTTTGTGTAAACACCGACTTTCACAATAATCTGTATCATTATATATTTTGAAGGGACTGGGCCTCCTCTGTTGCCCAGGCTGGAGTGTAATAGTGCTATCAGGGCTCCTGCAACCTCAAGCTCCTCAGGCTCAGGTGATCTCACTCAACCTCCCAAGTAGCTGGGACTAGAGGTGTGCAGCAGCATGCCCAGCTAATTTTTATATATTTTTTTTATAGACATGGAGTTTTGCCATGTTTTCCAGCCTGGTCTCACACTCTTGGGATAAGGAGATCTGCCCACCTTGGCCTCCCAAAGTGCTGGGATTACAGGGATGTGCCACCGCACTATATTATCATTAAAGCAAAACTTTTTCTTGAACAAAGAATGCTTTTGTCCTTAAGATATCAAGACATCAGGACATTTTCTGGTCTGTTATGTCCTGGGTCTGTTTAATAAACATTATTAATCTGTTGCTTTAACCATAAACATCTTGTGACTAAAGATAACTAACTTCCTGGGAATGCAGCTAAGAAGGTCTTAGCCTCATTTTACCCAGCTCTTTTTCAAGATGGAGTCACTCTGCTTCAAATGTCTCTTAAATATGTAATAATTTGGCCTTCCTCAGTAACTCCATGCCTCCCTATATCAGACGTATTCATTACTACGTTTCTGGTCATAACTTCCTGCTGCTGCTTTACAGTATTCTCTCTATCTGGACCTTTGATCTTTGACTTTTTTTGGCAACATCATGTCTGATCTTTTAACTGTGTATAGGCCCCTATGTATATTTGGTGTTCAGAGAGTTGGCCCCATTCACATGAGTATAAAGCAGATATAGTCAAAAATGTATTGAGTGGTGGAAATCCTTTTAAATTGAAAAGCCCAGTATTTTGATAATGGGGTAGTATGGAGATGAAGGACAATTTACTGACACCCTTCTTGATTTACCCTTAGGGTGGTATGTAGTTGTGGAAACCTGGTTCAGCCAGCTGGCCCAGGGAAATATGCCCTAGTGTAATTGTATTTGTCTGTTTTTTCATTGCTATAAAGAACTACCTGGGACTGGGTAATTTATAAAGAAAAGATATTTAATTGGCTCACAGTTCGACAGGCTCTACAAGAAGCATGCCTGGGGAGGACTCAGAAAACTTAAAATCATAGTTGAAGGTGACAAGAAAAGAGGCATGTTTTACATGGCTGGAACAGGAAGAAGAGAAAGTGGGGCAAGGTGGTGCTACACACTTTTAAACAACCAGATTTAATGAGAACTTTATCATGAGACAGCACTAGAGAGATGATGCTAAACCATTAGGAACCACCCTCACAATCCAATCACCTCCCACCAGGCCCCTCCTCCAAAATTGGGGATTACCATTTGACATGGGATTTAGGAGGGGACAGAGACAAACCACATCATTCTGGTCCTGACCCTCCCAAATCTCATGTACTTCTCACATTTTAAAACACAATCATGCCTTTCCAACAGTCCCCAAATACCTTAACTTATTCCAGCATTAACTAAAATGTCCAAGTCCAAAGTCTCATCTGAGACAAGGCAAGTCCTTTCTGCCTATGAGCCAATAAAATCAAAAGCAAGTTAGTTATTTTAAAGATACAATGGAGGTACAGGCATTGGATAAATATACCCATTCTACAAGGAATAAATCAGCCAAAACAAAGGAGCTACAGGTCCCATGCAAGTCCAAAACTCAGCAGGCAGTCATTAAATCTTAAAGCTCCGAGATAATTGCATTTGACTCCATGTCTCACATCCAGACCACACTGATGCAAGGGGTGGGATTCCAAGGCTTTGGGAAGTTCTACCCCTATGGCTCTGCAAGATACAGCTCCAGTGGCTGTTTACACAGGTTAGTGTTGAGTGTCTGTGGCTTTTGCAGGCACAGGGTGCAAGCTGTCAGTGTATCTACCTTTCAAGAGTCTGGAGGATAGTGGGCCTCTTCTCACAACTGCACTAGGCCGTGCCCCAGTTGTGACTTTGTGTGAGGGCTATGAACTCACATTTTCCCTCCATACTGCTCTAGTAGAAGTTCTCCATGAGGGCTCTGCCCCTGCAACAGACTTCTGCCTAGACATCCAGATGTTTCCATATATCTTCTGAAATGTTAAGTGGAGGCTCCCAAGCCTCATCTCTTGCCTTCTGCACACCAACAGGCCCAACACCATGTAGAAGCCACCAAGTCTTGGAGTTTTCACCATCTGAAGCAATAGCCCAAGCTGAACCTTGGCCCCTTTTAGCCACAGTTGCGGGTGGAGTGCCTGGTACACAGGGCGTTATGTCCCGAGGCTGCACAGAGCAGCAGGGTCTGGGGCCTGGCCCATGAAACCATTTTTTCCTCCTCGGTCTCCAGTTCTGTGATGGGAGGGGATGCCATGAAGATCTCTGAAATATCTTGGAGGCATTTTCCCCATTGTCTTGGCTATTAACATTTGTCTACTCTTTACTTATGCAAATTTCTTCAGGCTTCTTGAATTCCTTCAAGAAAATGGGTTTTTCTTTTCTACCACATGGTCAGGCTGCAAATTTTTAAAAATTGTATCCTCTGCTACCTTTTTAAGTATAAGTTACATTTTCAGATATTCTCTCTGCACATACACACGAGCATATGCTATTAGAAGAAGCCAGGTCTCATATCTTGAATGCTTAGCTGCTTAGAGATTTCTTCTGCCAGATACCCTAAATGATCTCTCTCAAGTTCAAGATTCCACAGATCTCTAAAGCAGGAGCACAATGCTGCCAGTCTCTTTGCTAAAGCTTAGCAAGAAGGACCTTAACTCCAGTTCCCAATAAGTTTCTCATCTCCATTTGAGACCATCTCAGACTGGACTTCATTTTTCATATTACTATCAGCATTTTGGTTAAAGCCATTCAACCAGTCCCTAGAATTTGGAAATTTGAAACAGTTTCAAATTTTCTCACATCTTTCTGTCTTCTGAGCCCTCCAAGTCTCTAGGAAGTTCCAAACTTTTTCTCATCTTCCTGTCTTCTTCTGAGTCTTCCAAACTGTTCCAACCTCTGCCTGTTACCCAGTTCCAAAGTAACTTCCACACTTGCAGGTTATCTTTATAGCAGTGTTTCACTCACAGTAACAATTTTATATATTAGTCTGTTCTCACATTTCTATAAAGAACTACCTGAGACTGAGTAATTTAGAAATAAAAGAGGTTTAATGGGCTCAGTGTTCCATATGCTGTACAGGAAGCATGACTGGGGTGGCCTCAGGAAACATACAATCATGGTAGAAGGTGAAGAGAAAGAAGATCCATCTTATGTGGCCAGAACACAAGGAAGAGAAAGAGAGGGGGAGATGCTACACAATTTCTAACAACCATATCTCTTGAGAACTTTATTATGAGACAGCATTAGGGTGATGATGCTAAATCATTAGAAACCACCTCTGAGTTTTAGTCACCTCCCATGAGGATCCTCTTCCAAAATCAAGAATTACAATTCAACATGAGATTTTGATGGGGACACAGAACCCAACCATATTGGTAGTGTATAAACACAGTCTTTCACTGCCTCAGGAAAAGACTTGATTTTGATATTCACTAAGAAATGGTAAGGCTCCAAATCATGGTAGCAGGCTTTGACAGGTCAAGATCTCAGAAGCACAAACTGCTATCACGTCAGTCGTGATTCTCAGTTAATAGAACAGCTCACACACACACACAAAAACCTCTTTCTCATTTTTACTCTTCATTCAGGATGCTCCTTTCTACAGCTTGCCATTCTTATTCTGAGTATTGAACTTTTGAGTTATCTTTGGCTTTTCTCTCAACTTTCTCCTTCCCACACTCCATTAATCATAGCACATTAAGTTATGTCAGTTATTTATAGTATGTGTGTTGGAACATGTAGTCTCCTGTCTGATGCTCTTGTCACTTCTCTAGCCTCAGCCCTCTTCACACTAGTTTTTTTCTCCTTCATGGCTCTGTTCATTCTAAGTGGCATTTTTTTGGTCACATTAATTATATATACATATATATATATATATATATAAAATTATAATTTTTTTCCATTTAAGCATCCACTACCCTAGGCAAAAACATACAGAAGCTTCTTTATTTTTTATTTCAAATTTTAATTCAATCTGGCATTCAAGGATTTCTCTCAACTGGGTCTGTCTTACTTGTATTTTATCACAATATAATATGGAGTTCAAGCCTCAAATGGCCTAGGTTAAAATAACAGCTCTACTATTTATTAGCGGTATGAAATTGGGGGCATTTGCTAAACTTATAAATGCTTTGGTTTCCTTGTTTGAAAAATAAATATAAAAATATAGTGTAATACTATTGTGAAGAATAAATTAGACCATATTTAAAAACTATCCAGAACAGTGTATAATATATGATAAAGTTTTAATAGATGATGATGATGGTGATACTGTTTAGATTATTCTTGTTCAGGTAGCTATGTATTTATATTCATTGTTTTTTGACTTGTCATTTTTTAAAAAATTATCTACTTTGGCATTGGTTTTCAAGGAAAAAATATTTCCCCATTTCAGCAATATTTCTCAGCCAATTCAGATGCCTTTGTAACTACTGGAGGGTAGTTTTGGCAATAAATAGCTGCCACACTAGTGTCACTCTAACCTTTCACTAGTATTTGCCACTCTAATCTTTCTGATTAATAAAATTGTTATATTAGATCATTGTGTGATGGCAGTTCCTAACATACCAGTACATAGATAAAGCTATTTACTGACATGGAATACTCCTAATAATAATTGATACTGATTGGAGCATCAAATCAACTGAATCAATGAGACAAAGAAATGGTATTACAGCATAGGAATGTCCCTAAAGATCATGGTTGGGATACTCATTGAAAATGATTTTCTAAACAGTATTGTTCAAAATATAGCCCGTGAGGGAAACCAGTCATAGCACATGAAAGAGTATGGCTTAGTTTGATGAATGCTCAAAAATTCAACATGGTGTTCTGAAGTGAGAATTGAACTTGAATCAGATGGCTTATCCCTGGCTTCGTTATTAAGATGTCATGATTGGTAAATCCAATCCTCTCCCTCTCTGATATTCAGTTTCCTCAGTTATAAAATATTGAAGTTTTACTAGAATATACCAAAGGATTTTACCATCCCTAATATTTACTTCTCCAGGTTTAAGTAAAGACAAGATGTTTGGATTATTTTCAATTAGGCTTAGGCTTTATAATTGCTTTTATGGTCACAAATAGGAAATGAGTCAAATATGATATACAACATTAACACTAGCCACATAATATCTACATAGAGATTGTAGGTCCATACCTTCTTTTATTTATATTTTTCAATCAAAAATACTTATTAAGCACATACATCACATTAGATATTGCACTTCATGCTGGGATAACAAGAAAAACACCATTCCTCAAAGAATTTCTATCCATTGAGAGGGACAAAAATAAAGCAAAACATATAATTCGGAAATCAATAAATGTAGTAAGCAGAGTCTGTGGTGCCAAACCCTTTCTTATATATATTCCCTCATTTGATCATCTTCAAACCCTTGTAAGTTATCAGTTATCTTTCATGTTAACCAATGAAGAGACAGTATCTCTGTCTACAGTTTTGGCTGGTTTTAGCCTGTAGAAATAACACTATGTGAAATGGTTTTGACTTGGCCCAAGAGAATTAAGGAAGCTTTCATAATTACAGAAATATTGGGAAAAGTGTGAATTGAATATTTAGATGCACAATTATTTATCATATCACTTACCTTTAAAAGTATATATCTCCATTCCAAGGATGAAAACATTCAGCATGGTATGCTCTTAATCAATTATTGAAATCCTACCTGCTATGGTTTTAACATCTGTATGCCTTTCGAAGTTCATGTTGAAAGTTAATTCCCAATGCAACAATATTAAGATATGTGGACTTCAGAAGGTGATTGGGTCATGAGGGCTCCACTCTCATGAATGAAATAGTGCTCTTATAAAAGGCCTGGGGGTTGGGGGTGAGCATGGTGGTCACACCTGTAATCCCGGCACTTTGGGAGAGCAAAGTAGGTGGATCACTTGAGGTCAGGAGTTTCAGGCCAGCCTAGCCAACATGGTGAAACACTGTCTCTACTAAAAATACAAAAATTAGCTGGGCATGGTAGTACATGCCTGTAGTCCCAGCTACTCGGGTGGCTGAGGCAGGAGAATCACCTGAATCCAGGAGGCAGAGGTTGCAGAGGTTGCAGTGAGCCAAGATTGCACCACTGCACTCCTGCCGGGGTGACAGAGCGAGCCCCTGTCTAAAAAAAAAAAAAAAAAAAAAAAAAACAATAGCCTGGAGGAAACTAGCTATGTCCCTTTTGCCTTTCTGCCTTCAGCCATTTGAGGATGCAACAAGACATCATCTTGGGGTAGAGAGCAGCACTGACCAGACACCAAATCTGCTGGCACAGACCTTGGCCTTCCTAGTCACTAGAACTGTGAGTAATAAGTTTCTGCTGTTTATAAACTTCCCGGTCTCAGGTATTTCGTTATAATAGCACCAATGGACTAAGACATTACCCATATTGCTGAACTCAAGTCAAATATCACACCGGAAAAAGTATCCTTGAGCAGTGGTTTGTAGTTCTCCTTGAAGAGGTTCTTCACTTCCCTTGTTAAATGTATTCCTAAGAATTTTACTCTTTTAGTAGCAAATTACAATGAGAGTTAATTCATGATTTGGCTCTCTGTTTGTGTATTGTTGGTGTGTAAGAATGCTAGCAATTTTTTGCACATTGATTTTGTATCCAGAGGTTTGCTGAATTTACTTATCAGCTTAAGATTTTGTGCTGACTTTATATATTTCTTTTGCCTGATTTCTCTGTCCAGAACTACCAATACTATATTGAATATGAGTGGTGAGAGATGGCTTCCTTGTCTTGTGCTGGTTTTCAAAAGGAATGCTTCTAGATTTTGCTCCTTCAGTATGATATTGGCTATGGGTTTGTCATAGATGGCTCTTATTGTTTTGATATTTGTTCCTTTAGTGCCTTGTTTATTGAGATTTTTTTTAAATGAAGAATGTTCAATTTTATCATAAGCCTTTTCTGCATCTATTGAGATAACCATGTGGTTTTTGTCTTTAGTTCTGTTTATGTTATGAATCACATTTATTGATTTGCATATGTTGAACCAGCCTTGAAACCAAGGGATGAAGTTAACTTGATCATGGTGGATGAGCTTTTTGATGTACTGCCGGATTCAGTTTGCCAGTATTTCATTGAGGATTTTGGCATCAATGGTCATCAAGGATACTTGCCTGAAGGTTTCTGTTTTTGTTGTATCTCTGCCAGGTTTTGGTATTAGGATGATGCTGGCCTCATATAATAAATTAGGAAAGAATCCCTCTTTTTCAATTGTTTGGAATAATTTCAGTAGAAATGGTACCAGCTCTTCTTTGTACATCTGGTAGAATTCAGCTGTGAATTCATCTGGTCCTGGGCTTTTTTTGGTTGGTAGGTGTATTAGTCAGTGTGCATGCTGCTATGAAGGAATACGTGCGTCTGGGTTAATTATAAAAGAGCTTTAATTGACTCACAGTTCTTCATTGATTGGTAGGACTCAGGAAACTTACAATCATGGTGGAAGGCAAAAGAGAAGCAGGCACCTTCTACACAGGGCAGTAGGATGGAGGGAGTGCAAGCAGGGGAAATACTAGATGCTTATAAACTATCAGATCTCATGAGACTCACTCATTCTCATGAGAACAGCATGGGGGAAACTACCCCCATATTCATATTACCTGCACCTGATCCTGCCTTCGACACATGGGGATTCTGTGCATTATAATTCAAGGTGCAATTTGAGTGAGGATACAGAGCAAACCATATAATTCCTCCCCTGGCCCCACCCAAATCTCATGTTCTCACATTTCAAAACCAATTATGCCTTCACAACAGTTCCCCAAAGTATTAACTCATTTCAGCATTAGCCCAAAACTCCACAATTTAAAGTTTCATCTGAAATAAAGCAGGTCCCTTCCACGTATGATCCTGTAAAATCAAAAACAAGTTAGTTACTTTCTAGATGCAATTGAGGTACAAATATTGGGCAAATACAGCCATTCCAAATGGGAGAAATTGGCCAAAACAAAGGGATTAGAGGGCCTATGCAAGTTTCAAATCCAGCAGAGCAGTCAAATTTTAAAGCTCCAAAATGATCTCCTTTGACTCCAGGTCTCACATCCAGGTTACACTGATGCAAGAAGTGGGTTCCCATGGTCTTGGGCACCTCCATCCCTGTGGCTTTGCAGGTACAACTGCCTTTCTGGCTGCTTTCACGGCCTGGCATTGAGTGTCTGCATCTTTTCCAGGTATATGGTCCAAGCTGTCGGTTAACCTACCATTCTGAAGTCTGGAGGATGGTGGGCCTCTTCTCACAGCTCCACTAGGCAGCACCCCAGTGGGGACTCTGTGTAGGGGCTCTGACCCCACATTTCCCTTCTGCACTGCCCAAGCAGAGCTTCCTTATGTGGACCCTACCCCTGCAGCAGACTTCTGACTGGATATTTAGGCATTTCCATGCATCCTCTAAAATCTGGGTGGACATTCCCACACCACAGTTCTTGACTTCTGTTTACCCACAGGCTCAACACCACATGGAAGCTGCCAAGGCTTGGGGCTTACATCCTCTGAAGCAATGGCCCAAGCTGGATCTTGATCCCTTTTAGCTACTGCTGGAGCTGAAGCATCTGGGACGCAGGATGCTATGTCCCAAGGCTGCACACAGCAGGGGGATCTCAGCTGGGCCCAAGAAACTTTTTTTTTCTTCTGGACCTCTTGGCCTGTGATGAGGAGGGCTGCCATAAAGACCTCTGACATGCCCTGGACACATTTTTTTCATTGTCTTGGTGATTTACATTTGATTCCTCATTACTTATGCAAACTTCTGCAAAGGGCTTGAATTTCTCCCCAGAAAATGGGTTTTTATTTCCATTGTATCATCAGGCTGCAAATTTTCTAAACGTTTATGTTCTGCTTCCTTTTGAATGCTTTTCTGATTAGAAATTTATTCTGCCAAATACTTTAAATTATCTCTTTCAAGTTTAAAGTTCCACAGATCTTTAGGGCAGGAACAAAATTCTGCCACTCTCTTTGCTAAAGCACAAAAAGAGTGACCTTTACTACAGTACCCAACAAACTTCTCATCTTCATCTGAGACCATCTCAGCCTGGACTTCATTTTTTATATCACTATCAGCATTTTGGTCAAAGCCATTCAACAATCTCTGGGAAGTTCCCAACATTCCCACATCTTCCTGTTTTCTGAACCCTCCAAGTCACTAGGAAGTTCCAAACTTTCTCACATTTTCTTGTTTTCTTCTGAGCCCTCCAAACTTTTCCAAACTCTGCCTGTTACCCAGTTCCAAAGTTGCTTCCAATTTTGGGGTATCCTTATACTAGTGCCCCATAACCTCGGTACCAATTTACTGTATTAGTCCATTCTCATACTACTATGAAGAAATACCCAAGACTTGGTAATTTATAAAGAAAGGAGGTTTAATTTACTCACAGTTCTGCATTACTGGGAGGCCTCAGGATACTTACAATCATTGAGGAAGGCAAAGGAGAAGCAGGCATCTTCTACACATGGCAACAGGACAGAGTAAGTGCAAGCAGAGGATATGGCAGACATTTAAAGAACCATCAGATCTCATGAGACTCACTCAATATCAAGAGAATAGCATTGGGAAACCACCCCATGATCGCATTGCCTATACCTGATTCTGCTGTTGACACATGGGAATTATGCAGATTACAATTCAACATGATATTTGGGTGGGAACACAGAGCCAAACCATATCAGTTGGCTATTTATTCCTAACTTAATTTCAGAAGTCATCATTGTTCTATTCAGTATTTAATTTCTTCCTGGTTCAGTCTTGGGAGGATGTATTGGTCCATTTTCACATTGCTATATAGGTAATTATAAAGGAAAGAGTTTTAATTGACTCACAATTCTTCAGATTAAAAGGAAGCATGGCTAGGGGGCCTCATGAAACTTACAATCCTGGCATGTGATGAAGGGAAGCAAGCAGCTTCTGCACACAGCATCAGGAGAGAGAAAGTGTGAGCATGGGAGATGCCAGACATTTACCAAACAACCAGATATCATGAGAACTCCGTCACTATCATGAGAACAACATGTGGGAAACCTCCCCTATGATCTAATCACCTCCATCAACAACGAGTGAAACCATATCAGAGGGTGTATGTGTCCAGTAATTTATCCATGTCTACTAGATTTTCTAGTTCATGTGCATAGAGGTGTTTATATTATTCTCTGATGGTTATTTGTATTTCTGTGGGGTCTGTGGTGATATTACCCTTATTATTTCTGATTGTGTTTATTTGATTCTTCTCCCTTTTCTTCTTTAATAATCTACCTAGTGGTCTATCCGTTTTATTGATTTATTTCAAAATAGCTCCTGGATTCGTTGATTTTTTTTAAAGTGTGTGTGTGTGTGTGTGTGTGTGTGTGTGTGTGTTTCTACTTCAATTCAGCTCTTGGTTATTTCTTATATTCTGCTAGATTTGGGGTAAAAGAAATCAGAGAAAACACACACAAATAGAAAAACATTCTGTGCTCATGAATAGAAAGAATCAGTATCATGAAAATGGCCACACTGCTCAAAGTAATTTATAGATTCACTTCTGTGCCTGTTAAACTAACATTGACATTCTTCACAGAACTAGACAAAAGTACTTTAAAATTCATATGGAACTTAAAAAATCCTGAATAGCCAGGACAATCCTAGGCAAAAAAACAAAGCTGGAGGCATCAGAGTACCCAACTTCAAACTATACTACAAGGCTACAGTAACCAAAACAGCATGGTACTGATACAAGGACAGACACATAGGCTAATGGAACAGAATAGAGAACTCAGAAATAAGAAGGGACACCTGTAACAAGCTAATCTTTGGGAAACCTGACAAAAGCAATCAATGGGGAAGAGATTCCGTATTTTATAAATGGTGCTGGGAGCCCTCGTTAGCCATATGCAGAAAATTGAAACTGAACCCTTTCTTATACCATATGCAAAAATTTGACAAAAGCAATCAATGGGGAAAAGATTCCCTATTTTATAAATGGTGCTGAGAGACCTGGTTAGCCATATGCAGAAAATTGAAACTGGATTCTTTCTTACATCGTATGCAAAAATTAACTCCAGATGGATTAAAGACTTAAATATAAAAACCAAAACTATAATAACCCAAAAGAAAATCTAGGCAATACCATTCAGGGCATAGGCACAAGCAAATAGTTTATGACAAGAATGCCAAAAGCAATTGCAACAAAAGCAAAAATTGACAAATAGGATCTAATTGAACTAAAGAGCTTCTGCACTGCCAAAAAAAAATATATCAACAGGGTAAACAGACAACCTGGAGAATGGGAGAAAATTTTTGCAAGCTATCCATCTGACAGGGATGTAATATCTGGAGTCTACAAAGAACTAAAAGAGATTTACAAAAGAAAAACAACCCTATTTAAAAGTAGGCAAACTGCAGGGGAGAGACACTTCTCAAAAAATACATACATGTAGCCTACAAACATATGAAAATAAAAAAAACCTCAGCATCAATGATCATTAGAGAAATGCAAGTCAAAAACCACAGTGAGATACCATCTCATGCCAGCCAGAATGGCTATCATTAAAAAGTCAAAAAACAACAGATACTGGCAAGGTTGTGAAGAAAAAGAAATGCTTTTACACTGTTGATGGGCGTGTAAATTAGTTCAACTGTTGTGGAAGACGGTGTCATGATTCCTCAAGGGCCCAGAGACAAAAATACCGTTTGACCTAGTAGTCCCCTTACTGGGGATATACCCAAAGGAATATAAATCATTCTGTTCCAAAGATACCTGCACACATATGTTCATTGCAACACTATTCACAATGACAAAGACATAGAATCAACCCAAACGCCTATCAATGATAGACTGGATAAACAAGTTGTGGTGCATATACACTATGTAATACTATTATGCAGGAACAACCAAACATCACATTTTCTCACTTGTAAGTGGGGAGATGAATTATGAGAACACATTGACATATGGGGTGAAGACAACAGACATTGGTTCTTGTCAGTGGGGAAGAGGAGGGAGAGCATCAGGAAGAAGAGCTAATGGATTCTGGGCTTAATATCTAGGTGGTGGGTTGATCTTTGCAGCCAACCACCAAGGCACATGTTTATCTATGTAACAAATTTGCATTTCCTGCACCTGTTCCACTGAGCTTAAAATAAAAGTTGAGGGAAAAAAAGAAAATATTTCTATAATCAGAACAAATAATTGTTTTCTCTGTTCTTCTACAGGACATTGTTTGTATGCTAATTATAACACTTACTGCATACTACTTTATGTCATCCTTGTTTATATAAACTCCACTTCTGGTCAGCAGTTCCTCTAGGGAATGGACTAAGCTTTATGCCTTCCCAGGTCCCTCATAGTGTTTTGTAAATAGTGAATACTCAATAAAATATATCTTGAATAAAGAATAAATAGTTGCTCATATGCAGTCCAGACCCTCTTAGGAATTTTCATATTGTTTTCTGAATATTGCTTTTTCCTCTCACCCATATCTACTTTTAGCTTAAAAAAGAAGGAGAAAAAAGTAGATTAGGACAAAATTTAGCTGAGAAAGCAGTCAGGCAATATTCTTTTAATGTCTAAATACACAGGAAAGGACCTACACCAAGGATCAGATAACATCAAGATTCCTGGGGATTCTTAAGCCCTGCCACAGGAGGGAGAAAACGTGGGGCTTATTTATCACGTATGTTTGATCCAAAGATTGAAGAGACTATAGATAATAAAGGAATATAACACTGGGAATTATGACTCAGGTACTCAGATATTCAGCCAAGTTGCTGACATTTGTTAAAAAGGAAATAGATGGAAACAGAGCACAGAGGCCTGTGCTTGCTTTAATTATGTAAAAAGGTATTATTTTTCTTTTTAACAGCCAAAATACTGCATTTAAATATGTGACCTTGTAAGGAAAAAAAATGGATCACTTTTTCCTTCATTCCTTTTTATTTTTTCTGAACTTATGCAGATATACTTTTTGAGGGTAAGAAGCTGGGTGGCAGATGGTGAGGTGGAGCAGAGCAATATGGCACAGTAAGAAAGATGAAAAGCCAAACATCCTAGATTTTGGAGCCAGAAAACTGACCACTCTTACCTAACTGAGTGGAAACATATCTTTAGAAAATAAGCTGAGTCCGCAGCAAAGCTTTATGACAACAATAACTAATATTAACCCTATTGAAGTGTGTTGACGTGTGAGCACGCCAAGGGCTATAATATCTTGTATAATATTTTCTTGGAGGCATTCTGTATATGGTGGGCACTTGTCCTAATGCCTTATTTGGATTCTAGATTTGCATGCCAGATCCTGTAATAAGATGAATTATTAATACTGCGACTTAACTAAAATAAAAGATTTCTGAGTTTCTTATTAAATATATTGGTATAGGAACTTCACAAGTAGCTTCCCAAAGAGCACCTTTCTAAAGTGAATATGTAACTACATAACTTCAGTCTTTTTATTTGTCAATTGGATAGTCAATTAAAAGTAATTTTTATCTATATGCATTATTACTATTTCTATGAAAGTGATAATAATTTGAATTATATCAAGTCAATTTAACCTCAAAGTAAGGCTTTGTACTTTCTGGAGAAATTTCTAATTCAAAATTTCTACATTAAGGCTAATTATATATAATTTTATAGAAATTGTTTTAATTTAACATGGGCATACTTTCAGCACCTTCTAAACGCGTTCAAATATAAAAAATAATAATAATTTAGAGAATTTGAAACAAGTTTCACAAATTATGGTCAGCCAGCTGTCACCACGCAGTGTGGGCAGCAAGCATTCAGGCTGGCACTTCTACTTTCTGAGTTTCAGCTTCAGAGCTATTGCACTGGACTTCAGTGCTCTTTCTTGTTCCCAGACCCATGTTTACTGTTTTAATTCTTTATAAATTTATTTTTATTGATACATAACATTTTATATTATCTATGGAGTACATGTAATATTTTGTTACATGTATAGACTGCATAATAATCAAATTAGGGTATTTGGGATGTCCATCACCTCAAGTATTTATGATTTCTATGTGTTAGGTACATTTCATGTCTTCTTTTCTGGCTATTTTCAAATATACAATACATTTTTTTCACTAAAGTCATTCTATTGTGCTGAAGACACTGGAACTTATTCTTCCATCTAACTGTATGTTAGAACCCACTGACCAACCTCTGTTTATCCTCCCTCCCACATACTTCCCCTCCCCAATCTCTGGCATCTATCATTCTACCCTCTATCTTTATGAGATCACTTTTTTTTTTTAGCTCCCACACACTACTGAGAACATGTGACATTTGCATTTTTGGTTCTGGCTTATTTCAATGCCTTAATTCTTGTTATGTGTTGAATCATTTCCCTGCCAAAGATGTTGTAGTCCAAATTTCCAGTACCTGTAAATGCAAACTTATTTGGAAATATGGTTTTTGCAAATGTAATCTAGTTAAATGAGGTCCTCAGTATGGGTCCTAATACAATAGGACTGTGTTCTCATAAAAGGGGATAGACATGTACAGATGGAAGACAATGTGAAGACACAGGCAGAAGACAGCCATCTACAAGTAAAGGAGAGAGGCTTGGAAGGCATCCTTTCCTAATAGCCTTCAAATGAACCCACCCTGATGGCACCTCCATTTTTGACTTTAAGACTCAAGAACTGAGATATTTTTTGTTGTTTAAGTCAGGCAGTTTATGATACTTTGTTAAGGCAGCCTGAGGAAACTGCTATAATTGTAATTGAATTTCCCTTAGAAAAACATGAAAAGAGTGGGGGCATATGCATTGTGTAGCCAAAGTGCTCTTAAATGAACCTTAAGCTAGCTTGGATAAGTCACCTTGCCTTTTGACAAATTGAGACCTGCTTTGGAATACACACACAAACATATATTTGAATATACACACATATATTCATAATTTATAAATGTATATATTATATTTCTTTCATAACAACCTAATGTCATATGCTATACATTATTTCTTTTGCTATTGACTATGAGGTACATACTACATTATTGTAACATACAGATGAAAATATCAATGATCAGAGAAATTTTGTCACATGTCTAAGATTACAAAGAAAACAGGTGAGAGAGCTAGAATTTGACCTTCATTTAGTCTGACTCTGTTGTTCCGTTGTCTGAAGCCTTAATTACTAAGTTACATGAACTTGAAAAGGGAGAGGGAGAAGAAAGCCATATAAGAGTCTACATAAGAAATGTGGCTAGAGGATATAATTAAATTATTGTTCATGGAAAATTTTTGAAGAAAAACACAATTGAGTTTGACCAGAGCATAGTGTAGAGTAGAAGGCAATATGTGATAGAAATAGAAGATTAGGCTAGATCTATATTGTGGAAGTCCTTGAATGTGAAACTGAGAACTTCTTAAAAATAAACTTACGGATAGTATTAATCAGATTTGTTTTTGCATCTCTTACTTCTGTGTTTCTTCGTGAAACATCCATAAGAAACCCCATTGCTTTTGACATTGGCAACAAAATATCACAATCAACTAAATCCTAGTCCATTCCAACATCAGATACTCACCTGTCTTACACGTTGTGTTTGAGAATGACATGAAACTAAATAACCCAGCAGAGTTAAAAAGCTGCATACAGGCGGAGAGTGACCCCAAGGCGATTTCTAATACCTCTCTGTGTCTTTTAAGCTAAACTCCAGTTAATCCCAGAATGCAGCACGTCCCAAAGACTAAAGCAATTCTGATTTGCTTGATAATCACCGTATGTTTTGGTTTTACATACCAGTGTTCTTCATATCTATCCAATTTTTTGTTAAAATACAGTGCTGTAAAGTCTGCTACGTTTCATACAGTGTATATTTGAAAACCAAACTTTTCTCAACAACAACAGGATGTCTATATCAGGGTGATAGATCTAAACCCCAATGTACATTTTGATTTTTGTGAATGAATGTACCTTCTGTAGGGATACAGGGATGCCCTTATCGAGCTGTTTCTCTCTCTGATATATTTATAATACACTTACTCATATTACATATGCATATAACTATATATCTGATTAACATATCTGCCTCCACAAATATATATTTGAAATGTAGATTACTTATACCATTTAAAAACATGTTGCTATATATAATTCATTGCCATCTGTTCCTCTGCTTTCTCTTTTATACTCTAAAAATTCCCAGAAAATTATGAAAATCTGCAAGGATTTCTGAAGTCCTATATGTGTTAAATTGTAGCATTTACATACTGGATTACATTAGTAGACCCAAAACAGAGAACTGGGTTAGGAAGAAGAGTACTAGGAAATTCTTCATGACCGATAACTTTAGACAAAATGCTTTAGCATCTCTGAATCTCAGTTTTCTCATCTTTAAAATTAAAATAATAACCTTCACATCTCTGTGCATTAGAATGATTTTATTTTATCAAAATGATAATTATGACAAAGGTTTAAACTTTCAAAATATGAAATAATTACAAGTTATTAACATGCCTAGATAATAAATAATAGCAATTTCAGACTAATTGGAAAAGAAGAAGTAAAAGCCTTCTTCCGGTGGCTCATTAAAAAAATGAGAGATGGTCAATTGACTGTTTTTCAGTGCCTAGAGATATGCTTTGGTTAAGTTCACCAAACATTTGCTGATCATATACTATTTATTAATGTGTTCAATCCCTACTGTATGCCAAACGTAAGTCTGGATGCTGAGAATAGATCAGTGAACAGATCAAGGACCCATTGCCTCACGTAGTATCTGGGTGAGTGATGTAGAGGGAAACAGACAATAATTAACATAAATAATAGATAAGTTAACCATATTTTCTTGCCTCTAAGATGTTACTAATTCTAAGGCCCACTATGGTTTTATGTACGACTAAAAACAAAAAGGCATTGGTAAATAAATATGACAGGCCATTAATTACAAAATTCATTCCAATTTCAGAGATGATACAATGTGAAAAAACAGCATTGCATCTTGGGATCAATACACTATAGTAGAAAATTACTAGGTCATCAATTATAGGAAAAGAAAAATTAGGGGGAAGTGGAATGTGGATTAAGTTGTTTTGTTAAAGCATTAAATAGGCTGGTCGTTTTTATTTTTTAATTTTTTTTTTATTTTCTTTTTTTGAGACAGAGTCTCGCTCTGTCGCCAGGTGCCCGGCTGGAGTGCAGTGGCGCGATCTTGGCTCACTGCAACCTCCGCCTCCTGGGTTCAAGCAATTCTCCTGCCTCAGCCTCCCAAGTAGCTGGGACTACAGGCCCGCGCCACCACGCCCAGCTGATTTTTGTATTTTTTTAGTAGAGACAGGGTTTTACCATGTTGGCCAGGATGGTCTCGATCTCTTGACCTCGTGATCTGCCCGCCTCGGCCTGTGAAAGTGCTGGGATTACAGGCGTGAGCCACTGTGCCCGGCCTAGGCTGGTCATTTTATTAGTGTATTAGGGCAGCCATAAGAAATTACCACAAACTGGTGGCTTAAACCAACAAAAACGTATTTTCTCACATATCCAGATGCCAAAAGTCCAAAATCAAGGTGTCAGTACAACAAGGTATTGGTAAAGGCTCTAGAGAAGAATCCTTGCTTGCCTCTCCTTAGCTTCTGGTGGCTCATAGCAATCCTTGTTGTTGTTTGGTTTGCAGGTAGCATCAACTCCAATCTCAGTCTCTGTCTTCACATGGCCTTCACTCTGTGCCTCTGTGCATTCTTTCCTCTTGTTATAAGTCATTGTATATAAGGTCCTCTTTCATCCAGCATGGCTTCACCTTATGACATCAGTGAAGAGCCTATTTCCAAATATGTTTACATTTTGAGGTTCCTGGAAAATATGAATTTTGGAGGAGCATCGTTAAATCCACTATAACCTTTATTCATTGAAATAATGAATCTAAAAAGTTGACAAAAGCAAAGTTAGGAGAGATGAAATAAAGCTCAGGTGATGTCACCTCTTTAGTACCTAGTATTTGTCAGGCCCAAATAAATCCCTATCCTCTCCATGGAGTGAATGTCTGAAACTTTCTCAAATTTTGGAGGCGACAAATTCTTACTTTTATTAAAGCCAATTTTAAACCAAATCATATCTATATCAAGAAACTCACAGTAGTTTAATATGGGTGAAATACGAATTATGAAACAGTAAATGGCAATGATTCTGGAGATATAGGCATGGGCCAATTTGTGAAGTGCCTAATGTACCATGTTAAGAATATGAGACTTTGTCTTATGAGTAATAGGGGTCCATTAAAATGGTTTTAAATAAGAATTCAAGGATGATAGGACTGGAGTTACATTTAGAAATATCGCTCTGAGTAGATTGAGCATGGCAGGGTGGGGAGTGGTGCGAGGACGACTAGAATGATTTGGGCAGATGCTACAAATTATCCATCCTTCCCAAGACTATAGTCCTATCTGGACTCTTGCTTCCAAACTTTCTTCCTGCTAACATTTATCTCCCTTCCTTTTCTGGAAAATGGCCCTTGCTAAGACAATGATGTTTTTATGGTCTATAACATTACTAACATTTACCAATACCATTGTCTTTTGACTTGCTATGTTACTTAAGCCTTTCTTTCAGCAATTCATTTAAAATCTACTTCTCAAATATGTTTTTATTTCCAATGATACATATAATTTCTCTTCCCAAGTTTCTAGTTCCATTACTCATATGCAAGAAACATAATTATGTCTTATGTGTTAATCAAATCATGGTCAGATTTCTTCTTGCTATACTTTCCTCATCTAAATGGAAAACTTTCAGTCTATTTTTCTTATCACTACCAAGACCTCAGCTGCTTCCTCAGTGCGAGACAAATATCCCTTAAGGATTATATTATTGAATATTTTATTTTTTGGTGGAAGCCTTTGGCTTCCTATGTAAATGATTATTTATAGCTTAGTTAATAGCCCTAATGTAGTGTCAAAACAAATCTTGTATGTTGAAACAACTCTATTATATCAAGTAACTTTAAATTTATAGTGTTTGTACAATGAACCAATTAAACTGAATTTCTAAAAGAAGAATAATAAAAATAATAATACAATTAAAACATTAATTGAACACAAACCAGGCTCTAGTTACTCTGCTAGGACATAGGAACACAGAACTTAATACAATCAGGTGTTGCTTAATCATTGGGATAGTTCTGATAAATTAAGTGACTTTGTGTGAGTATCATAGAGTGCAGTTACACAAACCTAGATGGTTAGCTTATTACACACCTAGGCTATGTGGTATAGCCTATTACTCCTAGGCTACAAACCTGCACAGTGTGTTACTCTACTGAACACTGTAGATAGTCATAATACAATGGTGTTTGCATATCTAAACATATCTATAGATAGAAAAGAAATAATAAAAATATGACAAATTATAGAACAACTGTCATATAGGCGGTCTGTTGACTGAAATGTTGTTATGCATCAGGTGACTGTGTGACAAAACCCCACTCTTCTAATGTCCATCTATAATAAGGAAGAACAATGCTTAACTATAATAAATTTGGTAAGTGATAAGGTATGATGGAGGCATATATATATATATATACACATATACATACATACACAGATATATATACATCTGTGTATGTGTGTATATGTCTGTATATGTATATTTACTTAACTGTGAAGAAAAAAGATGAGTTTGTGAATAAATCTGCTGTGAACTTAAAGGTGTATTCATGTAAACTGGATCTTGAAATATGAGAAGATTTATAGGTAGCTGGTGATAAACTGCGCTGAATACTATGCAGCCATAAAAAATGATGAGTTCGTGTCCTTTGTAGGGACATGGATGAATCTGGAAACCATCATTCTCAG